>PVIC010035167.1:0-19200 GCA_004025085.1 Thryonomys swinderianus | reverse complement strand
AATCAACACCGCATACGACAATGCCGGACGTGGTGGTTCACGCCAGTAATCCCAGCACTCGGGAGGCAGAGACAGGAGGATTGCTGAGTTCGCGGTGGCTTGCCTGGGCACCATATGAGCTCAGGGCCAGCCTGAACTACAAAGCAAGACCCTGTCTCAAAAAGCAAAAAAAAAAAAAAAAAAAAAAAATCACTACACAAATGTCTCCTAACCTTTGCAGTCATGAGATGTCTTATGTGCAATGGAAAATAGTTTTCACAACATAGCACTTAATATTCTATGGATTTGCTTATTTTTAATTCCTCCTCTCCTCACACCAATCCATTATGTGAAAGTGAAATCCAAGCAAGGATATCGTACTGGGACCAAGAAACTCATTAAGGACCTCTCCAGCTCTTCCTCCCACCAACACACAAGGTTATAACAACATTCTGTTAATCTAAGGGAGTTCCATTTCCAGGATCCTATTAACAATAGCTCAAGACTGGCACATTGTAATTTGTATTAGTTATTGTTATGTATTTCTTGTCAATGCCACTGTGCATGGACTAAGCAGTTTTTCTCTTAAGACTTGAAAAGTTTGAAAATTTTATAGAGTACTGAATTTTAGTTTTTAAAAACACTCTGGAGTCTTGTGCCCAGGACCTACCAATAAACAACAAGGAGAGAAAGTGAATTGACCAATAAGACAGCAGGATGACAACGTTTATATCTCTTTGCTAAGACCCTGCCTAACCTTTGCAGACACTTGCCCCACAGAGAAGAAAGCAGCGCATAGCCACGGTGGGCTGGGATGATACTAGACAGAGGCCTGTTGAGAAAGGTAGAGAGGGTTCAAAACACTAGATGACGTTGCCTTGCATGGCCATCTGGGAAATCCTCAAAGAAAGTCACATCTGAAAGGGGGAAACAAGAGGAGTATTTTTATCTCACAGTTTTATCCCCCAAATTATGCAAATTATCTATCTATCTATCTATCTATCTATCTATCTATCTATCTATCTATCTATCTATCTAATTTATATATACACAAACACACACAAAATTGTCTACACACAAGCACTGATAGAAAAGTAAAATCTTCGGAACCACCTGCATGCCTAGCAACAGGAAAGTGGTTAGGGATCTAGAGAATAGGAAGCTCTCTGACCAGAGAAAACAGGAAGGAAGGAAAAACAGAAATATTTTCAAATTCTACTACACAATATAAAGGAAATCCATGCTGACACATATGATCTTTAAATATATCGACTAATGATTTATAAATATAGGGTATGGAGACCTTTCATATATACATATACATATCCAACTCTTAAGAATTTAGTCTATTAAAATCTTTTCATTGACAGATTTATGCACAGTACCAAACTGTTTCCAGGTGATAGAATTATGGGTGATATAATGCTCTTTTAGGTATTTATGGTAATTAAAATTACTATTTACTATATTAAAGAGTTATTAATCTCCTTTTTTTGAGGCAGGGTCTTGCTTTGCATTTCACACTGACTCTGAGTTCTCTGTGGACCCCAGGGAAGCCGCAAGCTGAGCAATCCTCCTGTCTCTGCCTCCTGAGTGCTAGGATAACAGGTTTGAGCTACCATGACCAGCACTGTGGTATGTGATACTTATTGCTGATGGGGGTGAGTCACCCCCCCCCCTGTATTGTTGTATATGGTTACCAGGAATCAAACCAGAGACCTTATGCTTGCTAGGCAGGCTCCAGAAACACTGAGCTAAATCTCCAGACTATTAATCTCCTTCTAAACTTTTGTTTTACAAAGTTCAAAAGTCCAGTGCGCTAACAGAATAGCAAGTAGTCAGTTTAGCATGTTTTCTGTGTTTCTAAACAGTGCACTAGGATATTCATTAGTACTATGTAATGACATATCAGAGGGTACCCGCAATAGAATAGTCTTCCTCACACACCAGATGTAGATAGGGAGGAAATCAAGCTTCTTTGAGGGCCTGAGATTTAGCTCAGTGGTACCGGTGCCTGCCTCCCAAGCGCAAGGTCCTGAGTTTGATCCCTGGAAACCACATACAATGCTGGGTGTGGAGGCTCACGCCCACCAGCAATCAATACCACATACCACAGTGCCGGGCGTGGTGGCTCACACCTGTAATCCCAGCACTCGGGAGGCAGAGACAGGAGGATTGCTGAGTTTGCGGCTTGCCCGGGCTACATAGTGAGCTCAGGGCCAGCCTGAACTGCAAAGCGAGACCCTGTCTCAAAAAAAAAAGAAAAAAAAAAAGTTTATTTGAGATTGGATACATACTAATAAGTGACCATAAATATTCATCAACTTCAAAAACTTTGGTTTTATATAAATCATAAATATAATTTTCAAATAGTGATTTATGATACCTTAGGGAAAAAATCATAGCTAGTACAATGATTTCGTTGTAACACTGGAGTAGGTCTCTAGAATAAATGATCACCCATGACTGTATTAGTAGTGAAGGTCTTCAGCCACCTGACCCCACAGAGTCCTACTGCAGTGAAGTTTTCTAACCTTGTCTATTTAAATAGGCCAAACCTGCCTCTCTGACTACACAGAAATAGCTCAAGATAGCTACAAACTGGTCTTAAAAAATATACTACGAAGTGCTTGAGAGCAGGCAAACTGCTCTGTAATGAAGTCATTAAACTGGATGAAGCTAATTTCTGAGGTACATTCTAACCTACAACCTAAGCCAGCAAGCAGAAGTCAATAAACTTTTATGGAGTTCTGTAACCAAGCCATTCCTGGGAGCTAAATTACCAAAGCCCATTATAAGGTGTGTTTGACCAGCAAAACTTGAACTGCTACATAAAGAAAAAAAAAAATAGAAGGTGGACATCAGAATTTTCTGCTAGCTCTATAGACATATGTCTTTCAGAAAAGAACCACACTTAATGTATGAACTGGAAAATAAATATTGTCTCTTGCTTTGAATAGCTAACATAAGGACAAACAATTCAAGAAGCGAGCATTGCAAATGTCTGGAACTGGGCATAGTCTAACTGTAATTGTGGCGCTACCAGTTATGGAACAGTTACATCTGTAAATTCCTGGAGGGCAGGTATTGCTCCTATCTTTAACAGCTGGTTTGCAGCAACACCAGTGGGGCTGGCAGGCAACACATTCTACCTAAATATTTTGGAAAGAATGCCTTGGTGTCATTAAAAAAAAAAAGATATAGCTCAAAAAGAGGAGTCATGAGTCTTTAAAAGCTTAATTCAATTACCAATTATTAATGAAAACTTCTATATTATTCCTTTAATCTCTATTAAAAATGTGGAGCTAATCAAAGTGTAATATACGTTCACTCCTTGGTTTCCTGCATACTTGATTTGTCATTCCTCTTCAGAGAAACTGGCTACGATTTTTCAACCTCTGGCTTATGTCTAAATCTTGGTGTATCTTCATTTTATTGGTTTATTTAAGATTATGACTATTATTCTAAAACTCCATGCTAAGGCAACAAACAAACAAAAACAAGTAAGAATAAATTCCTTTAATTAGTGAAAATAAGCAGATGTTGCCTCTACTTTGTACATTTACCAGAAATCATAGGATTTGAAAAATTTATGCCAGCAAATTTATTCCTGAGTTCCCAGGCAAAAACAGAGCCCCAGACACTGGTAAATGAGATATTTGGATATTAACTCCTTAAGAAACAGTACCATGAAATTTACAGTGATAAGCTAATTCTCCATCTTCTTTCCTCCGTGTCAATTTGCAGAACAACATCAGTTTCCAGGTCACTGTCAATGTTTAATATTATCAGCTACTACACTACTGAGGAATAGCATAGTGCAATGGTTAAAAGTGGACTTGGAGGTGGACCGAGATTTGAATATTGAAACATTGAGACAACTGGAAGACCGGGAACACTTTTAACTTCTGGATGACTCCGTAACAATGTCGGAAAATAATGCAGTAACATCAGCAGCAAGCTGGTTGGATGGCTGCCACCATTAAGAGAGATAAACTGTAAGGAGAACTCAGCAGAGTACCTGGAACAGTGAAATGGCTCACAAGTTGGCAATATTCTTTATCTTTATTGCCTACATATTGCTTTGTGGTCCAAGGTTATAAAACTTGCCTTTTAATATTCAAATTAAAAAACATGGTTTTTAAATTTTCATTTGCACAGCCATGATCTCACTTAATGTTCCTGCCAGCTTTGCAACTGAGACAAGGGAAATATTAGTAACTAGAACAAAGTAAATGCTCTGCATATTATCATCAAGGAACTACATTGATTCATGAAAAAGGAGGGCTGAAACCTGCATCTTTTATATCACAGTGTATTACCTTCTTGTGTTACACAGTGCTGAAAATAACTGAAATTTAAGAGGCAGATTATTTTGTCTTTTTTGAAACTAAACTGAGAAATTTCAGAGTTTCAATATGCCCTGGGGACCCCTGATGAAAGCCAGTCAGCTGGCAAATGGGGAAGAGCTGGACGTACAGGCCTTTGTAGAAGAGGAACACAGGATACGTCATGCCAAGCTGGAAAGGGAAGCAAGGCTGTTTTGACGCAGGCGGGTGTAGGTGTGGGGTGGGGGTTACAGATGCCCTCAGAGCTGTGTCTCATCAGGGTCCGGCAAGCATTCAGGGTGCATCGGGTGTGCGGCAGGAGCTTCGGTTCCACACAACTCAGGGCAGTTCCATCTCCCTTTCGGCCTCATGCTGTGCTCCAGTCTTCTCAAAGGGCTGACATTCATGAGCAGAGGAGAGATGGAAGTCTGGGATATCTGAATTGGAAGATGTCCCCAAACGGGCCAGACCTGTCTACAGAGAGCTATGTAGCAGCTCCAGCAACTGAGCACTCCTGGAATGCACACCTTGGGAGCTGAGGCTGCTGCCTGAATGGAAAAGGTTTAATCAGGCTGTGAGGCAGACACTTGGAACAAATATAGAATATGCTAGAGCAACACAAAGACTGCACAGGATTTCAGAAGCTCTGAATTCTACCCAGTTCTACTTCTGGGCCTTGATAACATTGCTAACTACATAGTAGCCAAAGAATTTTTTTTTCTGTTCCTTAAATAGGTACAGGAACCTCTTTCTCTAGAGAAGTAGATTTACTGTTATGATAACGTTAGGAGCATTTATGACAGATATCACTGCCTTTTGGTAATAAGAGGAAAGCAGGGACCTTTCTGCCAAAGACCTTGCCAGTCCTGTCAAAGTCAACAAGTGCTGCTTTTCCCAGTGGAGGAATCCAGGCTCTCTCAGCAGAGTTCTGTCCCAAGCTGTGTCTAAAATGACCCCCCCCTTCCCATCTGCCTGTCCTTCAGGATATGGCCTAGAGGCTTGTGACAGTAACACAGGAGATGTTTCAACAGTACAAGCAGTGCTCAGACATGCAGAGCTGACTGGAAAAATGCTTCGAGTCCCAGCGCTCTGTTTATCCCAGCACTCACTGGGACCTCCTCTGTCACCAAGCCTGCTTCAGTTCTCCCACTGCAAACACCACCCTCTCACTGGCATCCCCCCTTGCACTTCCAGCATGTGACACCATCAATACGGCTCTGCGCTGTCCTTGGCTTTGCTGCGCTATGCAGAAGGGACCCTCCCTTCTACTTCCCTGAGTCTGGCCTTCTGTAGACATGTGCTGAAGGAATTAAACTCAGTTTTCAGATACTGAATTTGCTTTTATTTAGGAACAGCTCCAAACTTCCTGGGTGCAAAAAATAATATGAGGATTCTTAAGATTGGAAGATTTTTAAAAGGAAATGTTGCTCATTTCATTCTGAGAGGAACTGGCTATCATTATGCAAGGGAGGAACAGCTCACATAGAGGATAATAATAGGCTGAAAGCGAGAGAAGTTCCTCCTTCTACCCAGCCCTAGCACCTAGCTTTCAGAAACGTATTGTACCATGTTGGATTTGTAAACCTTTAGGCAATCTCTCATAATAAATATACCTGTTTATTGTGTCCTCAGTGTACAGAAGGCCCTTAAACTTGGGCAATGTAGAACGTTCACAATCATATTCAATGGTACTTGGTTCAACCACATTTAGGATTACTCATTCTTAAGATGCTCACATTACCTTCTGTGTACAGATAAATTTAGAATTCAAATTGCACTGATGCTGTCAAGGTATGGACTTTACCATGCAAAGATCCGTGTTCCCTTTTCTCCCTAACACGGTGTTGCAGGATGAGTTACAGTAGAGAGAGTGGATCATCAAAGAGAAAGAGGACAGGTGCACACGAGCAGTCTCACACCCTGATGCACACTGCCCAGGAACGCAGCGTCTGTGGACTGAGGAGCCACAGCTGCTAGAGCTCTTGGAAGATCCTCCATCAGCCTCTTCCTGAGCTGTGCTCATCACAGTGGTTGCACTGTGCCTACAGGAGGGGGATGAAAGTCCTTCTTCCTCTCTGCCATTTCTCATGGCAGTCAGATAATCACTAATATTCATCGGGTTTTTATAGTTTAAAAAGCCCCTTTGGGAGCTATGTATCATCCGAAAACTTGCCCCCTTGACAATGCTTTTTGGTCGGTGTCATTATTCTCTGCTCTGAAGATTAGTTACATGATAGGCAGAGGATAAGATAGCAAATGCAGGTGGCGTAAATATAAGAATTAAAATATCTGATTCTTATGTATCGTATAGTAGGTATTTGTTCAGTGATGACTACATCTCTCAGAATTATGGGGCAGAAAGGTAGGTGAGAAGAGAATGAGCAGCATCAAGATAAGGGTGCGGTGACTCGTAAAATCAAAGACCTCTTGCCGGGCATGGTGGCTCATGCCTGTAATCCCAGCACTCGGGAGGCAGAGGCAGGAGGATTGCTGAGTTCGAGGCTTGCCTGGGCTACATAGTGAGCTCAGGGCCAGCCTGAACTACAAAGTGAGAACCTGTCTCAAAAAAAAAAAAAATCAAAGACCTCTTAATGGAGTTTCTGACTTTTCAGAACGTTCCAAAACATGATATGTCAACTTCAACTGCAGAAGAAATTCTGGCATAGGCACAGTTAAAATGATAGCACTCTTGATACTGAAACATCAGGGCCTGGCTGTAACTCACTGAGACAGCCCTTGCCTAGCATGTGCCCCTGGGTTTTATATCCAGCACCACAATCACATAGAAAGAAGCTGCAACATCTGTTGTACTAAACCCACCCCTGCCTCGACCCTGCCCTGGATCAACTGAACTTTGTTAACAGACAGAATAGCTCCTAGTGAGTCAGGGATGTAGCTCAATGCCACCACCCTTGACTGGCAAGCTTGAGGTCCTGAGTTCGATCCCAAGTACCACACACACACACATACACACACTCACACACGAGAATAGCTTCTAGTGAGAGCTCATGAGAGACAAAGCAAATGGTGGTATTGACTAAGAGGTCTGTTCCATGCAGCTGGTGTCATTCCATTTGTGAAACCCTTTCACTCATAACTTTGAAGAAGCGAGTCTTGTGTTTGGCTTCAAAAGAATTTTGAAGCTTTTGCTTAATACAGAAGCATGTTTTTAAAATTCCAGAGCTTCCCAGTGATGGCTTGGTCTCCTCAATATCCATGTGATTCTTCTGTGCTGCTGTTTTTCAGGTAAGAGCCAGATGAATACTTTGTAGGGCTGATGTGAGTCATTCCCCTGGGAGGAGGAATCTTGAATAGGTGGCATGTTTTTATTCAGACATAGGGGTTGCTCCAACAAGGAGTGACAAACACATTTAGTGACAAAGTTCCAATGAGTTTCTGGAAGGATCCTGAATGGTCTGGGGAAAGAGAGGTTATTTTCTTGCTGTGTTCTTCTAGTTATCAATGGTTTTGTATGCATATGTACCACAGCTCTCTCAACTTGGAGATGAAAGCTTTATAGAGGAACCACTAAAACACCCAACAGCAGATAGACTTGAATACTATACTTAAAAATATGGCACTCATGAAGGAGTGATGCTGGTTTAGAAAGAGTCCACACATGGGTAACTGAGAGGTGCTTCCTCTGTTGCAGAAGATGACAGCCTAATTCACACTGGATGGCTGAAAGCAGCAACAATAGGATGTGCCTTTTAATGGGGTTCTGAAAGTGCTACGTGCCATCCTTTGGCAAAGGAAGCCCATTAATAAAGGGAGAGTGGTTGGTACCCCAGCCTTAGCAGGACTGCACTGGCTCACTGTGATTAGAAAGTTTGCCGTGCTTAATTCACCCACAGTGAAATGGTTTCACTTAATACAGCGCTATTAATGCTGACACAAACATATTATAGAGCAGGTAGAGCTCAGAGAACATTCTACTTGGTTAGTGAGAGCACGGCAGAAAGGTGTGGTCCTAAGTGGAGTTTGGTTTTCAGGGAGGAACAACATTCTCTTTGGTTGCTAAAAGGCAATGACAGTGGTATGTTATTCCAGGGAAGACAATAAATGTAAAACACAACACACACACAGAGGAGAGTGTTTGTGTGTGTGTATGTATATACTCATACATGCAGACTTTACATAAACAAATCCAGCTCTTTACACTTTCCTAGAACTATGCAACCTCAGACTTCATCAGTACAGTATGCTTTTAAAAGCATGCATTTTGTCTCAGGGAAATTTGGGACATTTTATTCCAACCTGACATAACAAAGTAGGGAGTTAGAAGTATTGAATTTCAAGAGAGGCACAAGAGCTTGAGGGACAAATTTTCTCTTCTAAACAAGTTACTTGTTTATCTCCTGAACCAATTCGAACAGGCAAGGCTCTGAAATCAATCTGAGGAGAATCAGCCTCATAAAATATAAATATGGAGGGAAGCCCAGCAATTATGCCTCATTGAGATCAGTCTGCATTTTTCTTTCTTCCTGAAGGAAAAAAGAGAGGAAGCAGTAGTCAGCTGTGAGAAGAGACTGCAGCCTTTATTGAATCACAGTCTAACCGCCGAGCACTTGCTTTCTTTACATAGGAAATGGGGATAATCACACTTTCTGTTCTTTACTCCCTGGGTTCATGTGAGGATTCAAATTGACACCGAGGGTGAAATTATTTGGAAAGGGCAACTCTGATGAGAGGTATTTAAATTTTCTGCTAACCACAAAAGGGTTGGGAAGTCCATGTGATCAAACCCAGGCCAATGGGGGGAAACCCACTCTATGGCGCAGCAAAACTGGTGGCAGCTGTGGGGGCAGAGAGGCACTTGAGACTTTCATCCTTCAAAAGAACCATTTCATGTCCCTGGACGTGATCGAGACAGTCCAGGGAGTTTGGAGTCACTGTCTCCAGTTTCCACATGAAGGGCAGCTTAAGAGAGGCAATGTGAGACCCGTCCAGCTCACGGTGCACAGCAGCACCCAAGCCCTGACTGACTGCTGCACTTGAGATTTAGCCCAACTCCAGTCTGCCAGTTCCTCACCTGTGATCTCTGCCCAGTTGAAGAATAAGAGAGCTGGACGCGGTGGTGGATGTCTATGATTCCACCACTCAGAAGGCTGAGGCAGGAGGATCATCGTCAGTTTGAAGCCAGCCTGGGCTACACAGTGAGTTCAGGGCCAGGCTGAACTTCACAGTCTCAAAAAAACAAAAACAAAGTTGAAAAGCAGAGATGAAAGAAAAATCAAACAGATTCCGCCAAACCTTGCACTGAGAATATGTCCATATTTTTTTCTATTTTAGAAAGATTATTTCAAGGTAAAGCATAACTTCCCTCCAGACCATGATTCCAAAGAGCAAAAAAGTTATCTTTTGCCTCATTTTACCTTTCAGAAGAGGACATGGCAGTATAAATGCCTCTACATAGGTCTCAAAAGTGAAAGCTCAGTTGCTAAAGTGCTTCTCCACTTTCAACTCTGATGAGGTTGGTTTGGGGAATCTCTGCAAGGACTTACTTTCTCAGGAGGAGATAAATGCCAGATTGATCTCCTTTTTCCTTCCTCTCTCTGTCTGCACCTCCCTCTCTTCCTCCTTCCCTCTTCCCCCTCCCTCCCTCCCTTCCTTCTTTTTCAGTGCTGTGGATCAAACCCAGGGGTTTACAACTACTAACCTGCACTACCACTGAGTTACAACTCCAGCCCAGAAAAAATCAGTATTTTCTAATACATGGTAAGAACACATAGCAACTTTCCCCAACACATTAAAATGCTATAACATTAAAAACATGCAAGAATTCAATTTAAAACAAAACAAAATAAAACAAACGACATGCACCAAAGTTTTCATGTTTTGAGGCAGCAGGTTAAATTATTGCTCCCTCATCTGGAAAACTGGGTCCTACTATGCATCAAAGGGCTTCATTTCTCCCCTACAGTGGCCTATTATTCTGTTTCAAAATTTCCTTTTATTTTTCTCTTTAAAAAAAATGTTTTCCACCTCTCTAGCTCTCTTCAATGCAAATTTCAGCAAGCCTTTTCTGAGAAGCAATGTGGGCAGAATCATGTGGTAGGTGACGTCAGGGCTTATAAAATGAACAATGCATGTGCATGATATGTATGAGTCAAGAGTAGAACTGATGAAGAAGTTGAAGGAAAACTTTACAAAGAAACATGGCAGCACCTATATAATAAAATATCCCAGCTGAGATACAGCCAGTATTGAACAAATATTCAAAAACTGACTCAGAATTGTAGCGCCCTTTACAGGTCACTGACTTATTTTACATAATAATGGCTTAGGATTTGAATTCATCTGGTAAGCAAATTTGGTTTAGTATGCAAACTACTGAGAAATAAGTAAGTAACTGCTTCTCTGATTAACTGATGTCTTCAATATTTCATAATCTGCCTCGGGCTTAACACCTCATTTATACATTCTACCTTCTGCTCCCCTATCACCAAGCCATGGTACAAAAGTAGAATGATAAGACCAAAAGAGGCTAAGAGCTGTGGGGTACTGGTAGGTTTGGGACTAGAAGACTACAACTTTCAATTCATGGTAAAATCTTTTATTAAGTTCAATCTACAATGATAATCTTGGAATCAATCATTTTTACACTGTGTGCTAAAGTGTATGATACTGAATGAAATACTAAAAGAAGTATTTTTTGAGAAAGGCTGCAAAAAGCACTGAAGATAGAAGATGGGAAGTAGGAGAGATAGAAGAACTGATTCAGTGTGAGAAAGAAAGTTAGAAAGAAAGAAAAGGAAGTTAAGGAAGAAAGCAGGGAAAAGAGGAGGAGGAAGGAAGGGAAAGAAGGAAGAAAAGAGAAAGAAAGAAAGGAAAAGAAGAAAGAAAGAAAAAGAAAGAAAGAAAGAGAAAGAAAGAAAGAAAGAAAGAAAGAGAAAGAAAGAAAGAAAGAAAGAAAGAAAGAAAGAAAGAAAGAAAGAAAGAAAGAAAGAAAGAAAGAAAGAAAGAAAGAAAGAAAGAAATTAAGAAAAAAAAAAGGGGGGTACAGACAGGTTCAAATTCTTCCTGGGCCTGCAAAGTAAGGAAGATGAGAGATGTCCAAGTTGAGAAAGAGCACAGAACAGAAATCTCAAGCTCTCTCCAAAAAATTAAAAAGCTAAAGGACCACACAGGCACAATGGGATGAATCTACACATACTTTGTTTTGGAAGTAATAGAAGACAAGGTGGAAAAACTGAGTCCAAGGAACAAGCAGGCCTTGAAAGTGCTTTGAGAGGTCTGAGTGTGCTTACTTAGATAAGCTCTGTAAAGGTTTTGCTATAAGAGTCAATAGCTGCACTGAGGTTATAAAAATTACTCAAATTTACTTATAAAACCAGACATAAGGAAATATGAGAAACTTGTCTTCTATACTTTTTTTTTTTTTTCTTTTTGGAGACAGGGTCTTGCTTTGTAGTTCAGGCTGGCCCTGAGCTCACTATGGTGCCCAGGCAAGCCGCCGCGAACTCAGCAGTCCTCTTGTCTCTGTCTCCCGAGTGCTGGGATTACAGGCGTGAGCCACCACGCCCAGCATTATATGTGGTAACCGGGGATCGAACTCAGGTCCTTACGCTTGCGAGGCAGGCGCCGGAACCACTGAGCTAACCCTCCGGCCCTATACTTTCATTTTAATGAATTTTTCTATTTCTTTTGGATTGAGTCAGACTTAACAGATGATAAAGAAAGTGTCTATGGAACAGTATAGTTTGAAGAAATGAATTTTGCAACTCTATGCAGGATTAAAGTAGAAAACTATGGAAAAAGAGAAATAAGCCAGCAGGTACTATATCTAGACCTTGTTTTATAGCAAAGACTTCTTTATTGTATCTACCAATGTCATGACTATCTTGCTTCATAAGAATTTGATAAGTGAAATTTAAAGTAAACTCTCTTTTTAAATCATCAACTTACCACTCCCACCCACCCTACCAATTATGTCTTTTGCAGACCCATTGCCTTGCAAACAAGTTGCCTCCTACAAGTCCTCTTGTAACCTCATGAGCTTGCATAACTTCTATTATAATGTCATAGAGGGAAGGAACAGTCAACCCCCAATCATGTGTAAAGCATGTAGGACATATTTCTAAGCAACTACAGGGACATTTATTTTCTTTTTTTGCTCTTTTTTTGAGACAGGGTCTCGCTTTGTAGTTCAGGCTGGCTCTGAGCTAACTATGTAGTCCAGGCAAGCCTCGAACTCAGCAATCCTCCTGTCTCTGCCTCCCGAGTGCTGGGATTACAGGCGTGAGCCACCACGCCCAGCCTCAGGGCCATTTATTTTCTAGCTGTTCAGATCTGTGTCAACAGTTCACTGTCCGACTTCTGAAATTATAAAGAGTTTCCACTGACCAGCATTTATCAAGCTATTTTAGAAAACACTTAATGTCAGCAAAGGAAAGTATTTTTACCACTGTATGATGTTTAACAGCCTTGATAGTGACCAAATTTATTGCTCCCATAAAAAGACAGGACAACCCAAGAAGCAGAGCCAAGAGCCTTGAATTTCTAAAGAACTAAGGATGAGCTCATAGTAACTTACAAAACAAGGGGAGAATGGTAACTAAAGATAAAATAGGTGTCCGGTGAAATGGGCAAGTATTTAAGATATCTTCTCAAAACTAACCATCCTTAGAGACTAGCAATCCTGAACACATTTATTGAGCAGTTCCTATCCCCAAGTTCTGTTTGAGATATTGTCAGGGGGAAAAAGAAAGGATAAAACAAAATATTAGCGAAGTCCTTTCTGTTCAAGAGCTGCGGAAATAATGGAAAGAACAGTGGTATTTTTAGGTATTACAATAAAAGACTGTGCAACATGCTAAAGTTTCCTAGAGGAATTCATTTAAGAAACTTTCTAAGTTTGACTGTTACACAAACAAAATCTAATAACTTAGAAGCAATGGTGTGGATTAAATCAACTTTTTGATTGAAAATTAATTAAAAAGATGAAAATTGCAGTCATTTAAAATGTTGACATTTTATCTATAAGTTTATTAATAGAATAAGGCTTTAAAATGTGAAAGCAATTTTCTTGCCAATATTGGCTATTCTCACCAGAAACAGAACAAATCATTAACTTGAATGATTCCTCAGTGTTTTAGATAGTGTGAGCTTCCTTCAGTAACGAAACAGATGCATATCCTAAAGAAAGTTTTACCATCATCTCTGTCTCTCTCTCTCTTCCCAGAGTTTAGAAATTTAAAAAGTCATTTAATTCTTTGTAGGCATAACCAGTTGGACCAGAAGATATTGGCTAATTCTAGGGCAAAGTACCATACTTGTAAATAGTGAGGCTTTTGATCCACTTTATTAACGATTAATGGGAGAAAACCTAGCTGGTACAGTAGGTACAATCTTGAGACTTCCTGAGTTTTCCTTGAAGAATCTAATAGGATTCAGTAGCATCTACTGTCCATATTCTTTTCCACTTTTCAAAATGGGAAGTTGGAGATCTTTTGAAAAGAGGGCAATGACTGAATTATAGAATATCAAAGAGGAATGAATGTCAAGTCCTTGAAATATTTGAGAAAACTACATCAGTGGTACTGACTGCACTGTTGTAAAAATTATCAACTAAAAATGACATTTGAAAGATAAAGAAAACAAGATGTGAAGTTTAAGGAATGCACCAGGTCCTTGACACAGATGATTCACAAACATGATTGATATCACAATGTAGGTTTTAGTAACCTTGAATCAATACTCTCAAGAACTTTTCTAAAACTGTTCATGAATATATAGGGAGAAACATTAATAATGAGATAGTAAAAGGTAATATATACTATATCCTAATTTTTCATTACTAAAATATAGAAATTCTCAGGATAGCAATGTAATAGCATTGTGATAGCAGTAATGTTCAGGAAATTGGATGTATGAGCTCTCTTAAGACACATCTGACAACTGCTTCTGGACATTTGGTGAGACAAGATATTGTGGCAGGGAGTGTACAGTGGAGCAGAGTAGCTCTCACTCCTCAGTGCAGGTAAGCTACAGATAGAGTGAGGAAAAGAGGCAGGGAACAAAAACATACCCCTCTAGACTCTCTCCCCATGACCTACTTCCTCCAACTAGGCCACCTCTCTATAGCCTATTCATCTATGAACTCATCAACGGAATTCGTGATCTAATCAGTTTTGAAGATCCTCACCTCTGCACATATGAACATCTGAAGGGATATTTTAAAACTAAACTGAAACACGTCCTATATACTTTTTACCTGCAAAATCCCTGCAATCTCTAGTTTGAGTGATGTGTTAAGAACTCTTAAAGACACACGTGTATAAGCTGGACTTGACCCTTGAGTTACTGGTTTCCTGATAACTCCATTTGGATTTAGCATGTCACAAACTCCTTATAAGATGCCTTACATGAAATTGTCTCTCTCTGTCCCTCCTGTCATGTATCAACCCAAAAGCATGTGCACACGTATGTGTGTTTGTGTGTATGTGTGTGTTTGTGTGTGTGTGTGTGTGTGTGCATGTATACTGTGTTGGAAATGATTCAGCTGTAAAGTTTTTTTTTTTTAAATGCAAGTAAAAACACAGAGACTAAGAGGCAAAGAAAGGGGAAAAAATGGAAACAAACCTTTCTATCTTAAATATGGTTCCATTCCTGCCACTAGTAATTAGTTGACTACAAGTTGATAATACCTTTATAAAATAAGATAAATGAAAGTGAAGATATAGAGAAAGGCTATAAAGAAAACATCAAGGAAATTCAAAGAGACAACAGGAAATAAGATGATGAAGTAATATTAAAAAGATAAAAATGGTGCTATGAAAGGTCATAATGAGGTGTGTATGGTTTTTCATAGCACAGGATACTTGGGGAAAACAAGCCTACAGAGCTGTGTGCATAAGGATCACAACTATGTGTAACATGCAAAGACATTGGCAAGCAGCTGAAGGCTCAAGTTAAAAACATGTCTGATGGAATCCCACACATCAAAGCCTGAATTCTCAACCTGTTTTACCACAAATATAGTTTAAGTCAATGATCAAGTCTACTATTCATTTATTTGAAAAAATAAAAACAATAATACATTTTCTGGTTCTGATTAAGTGATACTATTTCCATGTCTTAGAAAAGTGCCAGGTGTGCAGTAGGTGCTCAGTAAGGGATAACAACAAATATTAACTTATTGATACATAGTGTACTAGCGTTTGCCTCATTCCACATGTTTGTTTTGCACAGCATTATGGAGGAGAAAGCTTGGCTAGGAGATTTTCAGGCCTCAATTCTAGCTCTGGATCTGTCAATAATTATCTGTATTCTTGAGTAATCCATGTGAATGTGATATGTGAAAAGAAGTTGGCTTAAGAGTTCTTACAGGTTTTTTGACATGCTGCTATATCTAACATTTGTGAGAGACTCATTTTACTTTAAGAACAAACACGTGTATTGTAAGTGAAGGGATGTGATATTTCATATTAATGGACTTTAATTTAGAAAAGTTTAGATAAACCTATAAAAATACAATAGGCTAAGTAAAAAATGTAAAAAACAAAGAAAGTCATTATGTTATTACTGTATATAATTATACATGAATCCGATCAACAAGAGGACATAATACCTATAAAAATGAGTGCATCCAATATTGGAGCACATAATGTTTAAAGGGAATATTAGACCCAAAAGGAGATTTAGACTATAATACTATATTGTAATGTATTTGATTGTAACATTCTACCTTCAGCAATGGACGGATCATGCAGACAAAAAAAAAAAGTTAATGAGGAAATATTGGTGTTAAACTACATTGTACACAAGATGGACCTAATAGACACACAGAACAACTTCCATTCAACAGATGCAGAGTCTACATTATTCTCAAGTAAATATGGAATACTCTTCAGGATAGGCTAGACACCAGAAAACAAGTCCTAAGACATTAAAGAGCCTGAAACTGCATCAGGTGTCCTTTCTGACCACAAAAGTATAATATTTGAAATTGGTAACAGAAGAAATCTCAGAAAATTCACAAGCAAATGGAAATTGAAAATATGTTCCCTATCAACCAATAGCTTGATTAAAAAATTAAAATGAGGGCTGTATATTTAACTCAGTAGTTCTGGCACCTGCCTAGCAAGTGCAAGGTTCCTGGTTCAATTCCTGGTAACAACATACAACAATCCCAGGTGTGGTGACTCACACCCACCAGGAGTCAGTACCATGTACCACAAATGCAGGATGTGGTGACTCAGGCCTATAATCCCAGCACTTGGGAGGCAGAGGTAGGAGGATTGCTGAGCTCCAGGCTTCCCTAGGCTACATAGTGGGCTCAGGGCCAGCCTGAACTACAAAGCAAGACCCTGTCTCAATAAATTAATAAACAAACAAACAAACAAGCAAATAAATCAAATGTGTGTGGGACTAATAACAGTGAAATGCAACATACAAGGCCTATGAGTTATGGGAAAAAGCAATTAAAAGAAGTAAATTTATGGTAATAAAATCTAATAAAAATTTTAAAAAGTATAAAAGATCTAATAATCATGATAAAAAGGAGAAACATTTTTAAATGTTGCATAACAAGGATCTAGAAGACCAAGAAAACAATGAAGCCTAAATTATAGATGAAGTAAAAAATAAATATTAGAGGGGCTGGAGATTTAGCTCAGTGGTTCTGGCACCTGCCTCACAAGCAAAAGGTCCTGAGTTCCATCCCGGTAACCACATACAATGCTGGGCGTGGTGACTCACACCCATCAGCAATCAATACCACATACCACAGTGCTGGGTATGATGGCTCAAGCCTATAATCCCAGCATTTGGGAGGCAGAGACAGGAAGATTGCTGAGTTCGAGGCTTGCCTGGGCTACATAGTGAGCTCAGGGCCAGCCTGAACTACAAAGTGAGACCCTGTCTCAAAATAAATAAATAAATAAATAAACACATAAATACATACATATATATTTGTGTGTGTATATATATTAGAACAAAGATACATGTGAGAGATTAGCAAAACTATAGAAAAGACTTCAAAAAACTAGGAGATTTTTTTAAAAGATAAAATTGCCAAATCTTTAGCTATGTTTTTGAAGAAAACCTTCAAATAAATAAAAGAAGGGACAGAGAGGCACTATGACTGATCCCATGGAAACACAAAGGCTTAATATGTCTATTATAAGCAATTATATGGCACAAACTATAGAGCATGGAAAAACTGGATAAATACCTTGATTTATACAACCTGCCAAGACAGAAAAATATTAAAAATAGAATATTTTAATAAACAAATAAGTCCTAAGAAGATTGAATCAGTAAAACATGTCCCACTACAGAAAAGTGTTTGATGGCTAGGTTTTAATAAACATCTAGAGAATGAGTACCGATTTTTTTCAAAATCTTTGAAAAATTTGCAGGACAGCGAATAATTCCATGATCACTTTTAAAGGTAGAATCACCTTGATAGCTAAAGGCAGCCAAAGACACTATAAATAAGGAAGGTTACTGGTTACTGGTTGCAATGATACTAGTTGCCATTTATGCAAATCTCCTCAGCAAAATTCTAACAAATCAAAATCAACTGTACATTGAAGTTAATATAGTATGTTCAATTGGAATTTATTCCTGGAATGTAAGGATAGTTCAAGACATGAGGGACAATAAATGTGACACATTATCTGAGGATGATTAACAACAAACATCACATGATTATTTCAATGGACATAGAACATTTGAGAAAATTTCAATGGTAAATTCCCAACAAATTATCTGTTGATGGAATGTAACTCATTACAATAAATATTACTGTGGGCAGCATACACATTTTAACAATAGTAATTTTGCCACGACATTCTCTGGTCTGACAATGAAGCCTCATATGTCAAACCATCAACCAAAACCATATGTAACAAAGAAAATAAAGCTTTTCCACTAAGATCCAGAATGAGAAAAGAATGTTCTCTTGCACCACTTTTTAAAAATTAACTTATTTTATTGGTACATTTTATATACACATCATGATTACAACTGACACTGAAAGTTTGTAGCAGTATATGACATGGCCTTACATCATTTTTAATTAGTGTTTGAGTACTAGCCATACAATTAGGCAAAGGAAAGAAATAAAAGGGATTAAAATTGGAAAGAAAGAAGTTTAAAAAAACTGTCCTGTTTTGAGATTACATGATTGTATAATGTAGAGAATCTTAAGAATGTCACCAAAAACTCTTAAAATAAATTTAGTTAAACTAATAAAGTCATTAATAAAATAAGAAATAAAATTAAAAAAAAACTAATTTACACTAAATATGAGCTGCCTGAAAAATAAATAAAATAATAATTTACAATAACTGCACAAAATAAAATACTTAAGAATTTATTTCATCAAGAAGGTAAAAAAAATCTTTATACTGAGTGATAAGATCTTCCATGTTCATGAATTGGGAGAATTAATATTGTTAAATGTCTATGCAAACTACAGTAATATTAAGGTTGAATAAGATCTGATGTGCAGACCCTTACCAAAACACTAATAGTAATTTTCTTAGAAATTTAAAAGAAAATCCTATAATTTGCAATATTCAACAAAGACTAAGTATCTAAAGAAATCCTGAGATAAAAACAAACAAATCAAAACCAAAGCAAAGCTGTGGGCACTGTACCATTTGATAACCTGACATTAAACTACATTACAGTGCTACCATAGCTAAAGATTCATGGTACTAACATAAATACAGTAAACCAAGATATTCTCTCCAAAAATCTGCATACTTAAAGCCAACTGATTTTTGACAGAGGAGTGAAGAATACATATTGGAGAAAAAATGGCATGGTAAAGTAAATCAGGAATTGGGAAAATTAGATATCCACATGGAGAAAGGAAAGAAATTAGACCCTTCTCACCATATATGAATATCAACACAAAATGGATCAAAGAGAACATGAA
>PVIC010035166.1:0-19179 GCA_004025085.1 Thryonomys swinderianus | reverse complement strand
CCTTCTGTCCTGGGTGGTGGGAGGAGACCAAGACAGAGGGTGACCCTCCTGCCAAAGAGCTGTGTGCCAGGGGATAGCAGGAGGCTGTGCCTGCATATTTATTCCTTGCCTCTGTATAACTGACAGAAAAGATAGGATAATGGTTACCATAAAAAAGGGACAGTGCACTAGTCATTTTAATTTCCTATTTGTACATGTACCTGCTCCTCCGTGTGTCCTGATGTGTATATCATCCTACAAGGACAGCTCACAGATAACCCACCTTGTCCTCATGCCCAGTCAGTTCTGAGCAGACTGAGGGCTCCATATCTGACTTTTCTCTGCTGCACCCAGGATGGAGTTCAGGCTTTTAGTAGCTGATGTGGACTCAGGGCACAGCTGGCTGATGGCTATCTCCCTCCCAGCCCCGCTGTGCACTGCTCTGGGGCAGTCCCCAGGATGCAGGTCTTGGAGCTTCTTCCAGAACAGTAGATCTTGTCACCCCCGAAGACTGCAGAATGAACAGTTCTAGGGCATCACAAGGTAATGAAACCCTTAAAGAGATCTGTCCTCTGATACAAGATGATGGACAATTTGTATAATTTTTCCTGATTTTGTAAGTTTTACTCCTTTTATTTCCTTGTGGTATGAACTTTTTGTGTTATTATCCTCTTGTTATATATACTGCTGTCTGCTCTGAGTGGTTTCCATGCCAAATCCCAAACCATGAATAAGATGAGAGACATCAGTTTATAATGCACATTCAGTTTTCTCAGATTCAGAGAGGAGCATGTGATAAGCAAAGGAAGGACAGAGCAGGACACTCAAAGTCATGACCAGTGACCCTGTGTCTTCAGCACATCTCAGAGGTGCTCAGTGTAATGGACACTCCTTCTGAGACCCATGCATGTTTAAGGGTTTTAGAAAATAAGACTTGGGTCTAAATAGGATCAACATGAGAATTGAATTAATGCCATAAAATAATCATTCAGTAGAAACAAGGAAAAAATTTCTTTAAACTGATTTCATTTCAGAACTCTATAATAAGTAAAACAGGTGTAATTTCACAATTAAACACTTTGGTATCATCCAGAAGAGAGAGAGGATGATGTCCGACAGCTCTGACTTCTGCACGTGGTCTGGTGCCCCACACACTTCAGTTCGCGCAAGAGAAAGACCATCCCCATGACGCTGAGGGGATCCAAGGGCTCCAGGGGCAGCTAAATAATTTTTCATGAGACGGACAAGGTGGCAACACCTGTAATCCCTGCACTCTGGGAGTCTGAGGGAAGGGTCATAAGTTCTATACCACCCTCGGCTTTGAGTGACACATATCTCAAAATTTAAAAAGGATGCTGGGAATTTAACTCAAGTAGTACCACACCCACCTTGCAAGCACAAGGCCCTGAGTTCAGTCCTTGGTATCGAATACATACATACATACATACATACATACATACATACACACATACATACATACATATGTGAAATGTGGCTGCATTATAAGTTATAATGTAAGCTCTGTTTTTTTTTTTTGAGATAGGGCCTAGCTTTGTAGTTGAGGCTGGCTCTGAAACTATGGGACTATGGCACTAAGTAGCCCAAGCTGGCTTCGAACTCATTAATCTTCCTTCTGAGTGCTGGGATTACAAGCAGAAGCCACCATGACCAGCGTGTGTAAGCACTGTTTTTAGTCCTTAGTCCTTAAAGAGTTATTTTCAATTGACTCTGTAAAAAAAAGTGTAAGTGCTAAACGTGTTGCTCATCCTTGACTGAGTCAAGTGTTCTGACATGGTAACACATCCTGAATCCTTAGCAAGACCGTGAAATGTAACCACAGCTGTGCTCACAGGGGAGCAGAAGGTACACAGAGCCCAGAAGGAGAAGCTGATTCATGGCTGAGACAAGAGGCCACTGCTGTGCTCAAGGTGGAGGAAGAACCCTGAGCAAAGGAAGGAGAGGACGCTGCTCCTGAAGCTGGGGGAGGCAAACAAAATGTGATGTTGCTCTAGAAATATAGAAAAATGACTTGTAATGACTCTTTTCTTTGCTTTCCTTTTTGAAGAGCAGGTTTTAAAGTGAATATTTTTAAAAATTTGAATCTTTACTGGTGCGTTATATATACACATCATGATCACACTCAATATTGAGAATTTGTACTAGTGTATGACACAATTTAATTCTCATTTTCCCATTCTCCTACCCACCCTACAAGCCCCCACCCCTTATATACATAAGTTTTGTTTCATGTTTTTTTATTGCCATCACATTTTTCTTTCCCTTCATTACTTACCCCTAAACCCCATTTCTTTTTGAATATTTTCTATTTCACAATAACCATCATATATTCTAGAACTCATTTACATCTTCAGTTTCTCATACCAGAGAAAAGATACAATATTTAAACGTGTGACCTATTTATTTCACTTATGAGTATGTCCTGAAGGTACATCCATTTGAGTATAAATGACTCAAACTTTTCATTCTGTAAATGAAAAGCATGACAGAATAATACTCCATTTTATTAAAAAAAATCTTTATCTGGGCTACAGATGATGGGCGTTTGTATTGTTTCCAAGATTTAGCTATCACAAATTGACCTTCTATGAACATGGGTGCATAAATGTCGCTATGATATGAGTCATTTAATTCTTTAGTGTACATACCTAGCAGAGGAACAGCAGGGTCTAATGGGATCTCTAATTCAAGTTTTTTGAGGAATCTCCACACTGATCTTCATAGTCTTTGTACCAGTCTATATTCCCACCAACAGTAAAGAAGGGTTCCTTTCTCCCCACACCTTTGCCAGCATTTACTTGCTGGTTAATTTTGAGACAGCAACCATTCTTTGTGGAGGGAGATGGAATCTTAATGTTGTTTTTAATGACTTTTTCCTAGTGATTGTAAACGTACTGATTGGCAATGAATAATTTCCTTTTAAGTCATGAGATTATTGGTACCTGAAATAGATAAATTTGATGAAAAGATTTGCTCAAGATTTGGTTACAAAACATTAAATACTATAAATGTTATATAAAATGTTATACAGAAGTATTAGCTCCCACAACGATGGTGTAATGAAAGAGACACAGAGCTCATTATTTTTCTATTTAAGAGAGAGAAATGACTCACAAGGATGAACAGCAAGGAGAAGGTAGGTAATGTCACCCAGGGCCCTAGGACATCTGCTTTTGTTGGGCCCCTAAAAGGTCTGTCTCTTGGGCATCTTGGTCATGCTGCGCGGCTTCCTAGGTTCTCAGTACCTTTGGAGTGACTGAGCTTCTGCTGGCTGCGCTGAGTGCAGCCTGTTGGAACTGATCCCTGGAGAAGCGAGACCTGTGTCTGAGCTGAAACTGACTGAGTTGCACAGAGGATTCAAAACTCCTATCAGACATGTAGCAAGTTCTTATAGATTCCTTAGGATCTGGTCCTGATGACCATATGAGAATCATTTTTAGCTCTTGCTAAACTGACTTCTGGACATTTGAGGATGTCTTCTCCTATTTCAACAACTTGTCTGACCAGACACATCAGAGGCAAGGACAAAAATATGACATCAGATATTTGGGAGTGGGCGTTACGTTGAAGTGTCAAATTGAAACAGGAAAACAACTTTCACCTCTAAATCTAGTGCTGATGCTTTCTGCATCCCTAAAGCCCCCTGCTGGTCCTGAACTTTGAGACAGGGAGGTTTTGGTCGAGCTCATACTGATGTTTCCTCACTGTGTCTCTGCTACAGTAATTCATGGCTGTGTCCTCAGTTCTCAGGCTGTTCATTTTCAGTGTGTTCCTGGTGTTGTCTCTGGAGATGGTGAATCGGCCTTTTACGGAGTCTAGGTATTTTGTTGTTCCACCATCCTTGTTAATTTCCACAACCCACTCTGGCCTCTTTCCTGGAGCCTGGCAGATCCAATACATCCAGTAATCATTGAAGGTGAATCCCGAGGCTGCACAGGAGAGTTTCAGGGACCCTCCAGGCTGCACCAAGCCTCCTCCAGACTCCACTAGCTTCACCTCAGCCTGGACACCTGCAAACACAGAGACATCTAGTCAACAAACTGTCACATATATCCACTGTTTATCCCATCCATTTCCATTCACATTCTCAGTATCACTTGTTTTCTATAAACTACCTTTTAAAACAGCAACAAAGAAAATCCAGCTTATTCTAAGCTCCATGCTGAGTTGTCTGTGCTCAGCCCTGATCACCAAGTGGGAACAGCTGGAGTCCAGGGCTGGGCTCCTTTGCAGGGCTGCAGGGTCGGGGGGATGCTTTTCATCAGCACAGGGAGCCCTATTTGCATGGCCTCCTGCTATATATAGACAGTTCTGTTGTGGAAGTCTTGGGTGGAGATGTGTTCAGAGCACAGGAGAGTGTTATGAGAGATAGTTTATACGTTTTCTAACAAGGAACATATAATTTCTTACTATGCGCATGAGCTGCAATGAACACTTAACCTCATTAGTGTTCTGATAGTAATATGTGTGTGTAATGGATGAGTCTGGTCATTTGTTGAGTTTTGCAGATGTGCACATAAGTAAGAAGCATGAGTTAGTTGCACACATGATTTTAGACCATCTCCTATATTTTGGCCAATATTATTCTCACAGTACTTACCTGCTCCATGAGTAATTCCAAGACAGTGGTAGCATGCTCAGTGATGTTTTCTAGACCTTGACCTCTAAAAAGAGAACCTGACATGATTTTTCAGCATTCTATTGATTCCTGAAATAGACTGATTCCTTAAATAGATTCTTTAAGCTTATATTTAACTACGATATCTTCTGATTTATTATCTATCTCTGAAATACTTCCATACTAAATTATTCATATTATGCATAATCATTTTAATGATGTCTAAATGAAAAACATTTTAATACAAATACATGATTCATTAAATAATGATGTAATCCATTACTACAGTCATGTAAAGCAGTGGAGCAATGACTGTGAGTTCTCCTACAGTATTCTGAGAGGAAGGTAAAGATGGTTTGGGAGGACAGGAGCCTTTGCATCCTAAGATCTTGACCTGAGTACTCACAGGCGGGGATGGTCAGCACGAGGATCATGGAGCAAAGTCTGTCCATGGTGGGCACAGGAGTCTGACTCAGGCCCTGCTGGGCTTCACAGTCCAGGAAGAGTGGAGCTGGAGGAGGCTTGCAACCCCAACCCAGGTCCAGATCCTGATGTGGGGACTCAGAGCTCAGAACACAGGGGAATGAGACTGCACCAAGAGGTACCTGAGCCCTCAGGTGTGATACCACATGGGGGACACTGCCTGTTCAGGACCAAGGCCTCAGACACAAGCCTTGGGTGAACCCTGTGGTTGGGAACATCAAAGGTGAGAGGCCCTCACTGTAGAAGACAGGGGCCCCTGTATTTCCTGTGCTGGAAGATGAGGGGAGACTAGGACGGATGGTATCACTCCTACCAGAGCAGTTTTGTGCCTCGGGAAAGTGGGAGACTATTCCTGCCTGAGGAGTCCTGTGTGTGAGAGGTATAGAGGGGGGACAGATAGTGAGCCTGAGAGAGGGACAATGACGGAGTCACCATCAGTTACTGTGAGAACTGGCACCTGTTCCACAGAATGTCTCTCTGTGTGTGTGTGTGTGTGTGTGTGTGTGTGTGTGTGTGAGCACAGGAACAGATCGTGGGTAACACACATTGTCCTTGGGCCCTGCCAGCCCTGAGGATGCAGAGGGCTCAGCCTGTCAGTTCCCTCAGCTCTTCCTATGATGTGTTCAGGGCTCTGGACCACTGGGGTAGACTCAGGGGCACAGCTGGCTGGTGGCATATTTCCTCCCAGTCTCACTTTGCTACAGCACTGGATGGGAGCCATCCATGTGGGTCCTAGAATCTTCCTCCAGCACAGGATGTCCACATCGTAACAGGGAAATGTGCTTGGAATGGTCATTTCTGTGATGACACAGAGATGTGTAGCACCCAAGTCTGTCTATCTGAGTTCCATGATTGTGCATAGTGGTCATTTTTCCCAATTTTGTAAGCTGTGTTAATTTTGTGCCTTGTGGTGCAGTTGTGCTTCTCTATGTCTGTTATGAAGGGTTGTACGCAATGCTCCGTGTTACTGAGAGTTTTAATTGCCAAGGTACAAACCACACATTAGATCAGTGAGATCAGGTTGTGTCACATGCCCAACTCTCTCAGAATCAGAGAGGAGATGGTGAGGGCAGAGGAAGGGCAAAGCAGGACGCTCATGGCTGTGACCAGGGACCCCTGGTGTTTCCACTGCTGACTCAAAGATGCTCAGGTGTGAAAAAAAAATCCCCTGTTCTGTTTCCACTCATATGTGAGAACATCAGAAAATGTAAGGTGGCCTCAACTTGACCAATTTATGTCTCAACGAAGGCCATTCAGTTGAGCATACAGAATTTCTTTCTGTAAAATGAGTTCATTTCACCAAGTGACAATAAATAAAATAATATTTTTCAAAATCGAACAACTTGTTGTCATCTAAATGTGAGAGGTGAAAGATGTGTGGAAGCTTTCGTCCCTACACATTCCCATGTCCCCACATATATCAGTCCACAGAAGAGAGGGACCATCTCCACAAGCCTCAGTGGTAGCAGAGAATCAAACATATCGGTCAGCAAGGACAAACAACCTCTAAGCACATCTCAGCTATTTTCCATAAATCTGGTCTGTGTGTCAATCACCTGGAACCTTTTAGCCTCGACAGCTGAAGGAGAAGGATCATAAGGTGGACCCCATTCCAGGCAATTTATAACTTCTGGAGAGCATATCTGGAAATTTCTTAATACATTTCCTATTGCTGAGAAACTATATCCATCACCAGCAACTTAAAGGAGGAGAGGTTTTCTTCTTTGTTTTTAGAGAATTAGTTCCATAGCTACCTGAGTCCAAGGCAGGCAGCTTGGCATATGATGTGGCATAGGCAAGTAACTCAAGGAAACAGACTGAAGGCAGGAATATGTAGCAAGATGCACAAGTGACATGCATCTTTCTTCTCTTATGCCAGACCCCTCCCTTTACAGTGCACTCATGCAGAGACTCATCAGTGGACTAATCCACAGGCGAGCGCAGTGCCCCACGGTCCAGGCCGCTCCCTAAAGCAGAAGCTCTGAACACGTGACCCTCTGGAGGGACATTCTAGACCTAAATCATTGCACCATTTTGCATTTTTCTTAAAACATTGACAATTTTTTCCTAAAAGTACTCACAGATAAGTCTAGTTTATATGAAGGCCAGTAGTAAATTCTATATTAGCAAACTAACTAATAAGATGAGTTTGACTGACCAGTGCAACTTTTTGAATAATCATAAAATACACCAGTTTCACGTGTTGAGCAGACTGGACTGACACCATCGAGGTGATGGTGTGGTGGTATTGCGTGATGTCCCTTTTTCTCTGAGACAGGAAGGCAGGTGACCTGCATCGGTCACACTCAGTGAAGCTGACTCCAGCAGAACAGAGAAGAAGGAGAACTCGCACAGCGCAGAGCACTTGCATTTCTTCTCAGGATTTCCATCCAACACCCCTGGGCTTTGACACTGAACCTTCTGTGAACTGCCAGTGCTGCAGACACCAGTTACCAGAGCCACAGCACACTGGGCATCTCATTAACAGTTTTACCCAAACCACAAGTGCAAGAGGGGCTGCTGTGAGGGTTGAATGGAAAAAGACAGTTAGTTATCCAGTTCTTATGTGGAAAACACAGTATTTTCTGTTTGGTGTATAATGTGCACTTTTTTTTGAAAATGAGTCTGTGCACAGAGGACATAAGGAGCATTCCCCAATGAACAGTGAGGAAGCTCTTCAGTGTTTCCAGGTCCCTGCAGGGGCTTCAGACTGAGCCACTAAGGACCAGTTTAAGGGAATGAGCTCTGGGATTAAGAGAAAATCTTTCATTTTCAGAATCAAGGAAATAGAGAGGACACCTTCAAAGAAATTTGGGCTTAGTAGGTTTGGACTAGAGGAGATAGTCAGTCCTGATTATCTTCCTTTAGACAGAGGGACCCATGTTAAGCACTTTACATGTTAGAGATCATTGGCCTGGCCTACTTGTCTCATTGAACCAAACTTGAATCCTCTGATATGTCTAACCATTGAATCACACTGATGTCTGTTCTCTGAATCTAATCTGGAGCAAACTTGGTGACGAAGTCCACTGAGATCACTCAGAATCTGACTCTGTGGACAGTAGGAGTCATTGCTGCCTCCATGAATGACACATGAATTTTGGCTCAGGGGAGAATGTGTCACCTTATTTAAAAAACCACAACAAAAACCTTCCCTGTTTAGTGGTAGAAACAGAACAACACACTTAGGAATCTCCTATGTGAGGATGTTAAAAGTAGCAGAAGCCTCAGGTCCCCGCAGGAAACCAGCTTCCTTTCCCTCTGCCCCAGCTCCTGGGTTGATTCTGAGATCTGCTTGTCCCGCTCGCCCCCTGCTGGTCCTGAGCATCACAGCAAGGAAGTTTGTGTCTGGGTTTATACTGAGGTCTCCTCACTGTATCCCTTGCACAATAATATATGACTGTGTCCTCAGCTCTCAGGCTGGTCATCTTCAGAGAGGTGGTGCTTTTGGGATCATCTCTGGAGATGGTGAATCTTCCTTTCACAGATGCAGCATATTCAGTTGTGTAACTATTAGCTTTGTTTCTTATGAGACCAACCCACTCAAAGCCCTTTCCTGGAGCCTGGTGGATCCAGTCCATGTAATAATCACTGAAGGTGAATCCTGAGGCTGCACAGGAGAGTGTCAGGGACCCTCCAGGCTGCACCAAGCCTCCTCCGGACTCCACCAGCTTCACCTCAGCCTGGACACCTGCAAACACAGAGACATTCTGCTCAAGAATTGTCACATATGTACACTGCTTATCCTGAATAAATCTACTTACTCATAATCTTTTGTTATGGACAAATCACCTTTTAAAACAGCAACAAGGAAAAGCCAACTCATCCCAAGCTCCATGGTGAGCCGTCTGTGCTCAGTCCTGATCACCGAGTGGGAACAGCTGGTGTCCAGGGCTGGGCTCCTCTGCATAGCTGCAGGGTCAGGACTGGGCTGCTTTTCAACAGCAGAATGAGGCCCTATTTGCATAGCCTCCTGCTATATAGACAGTGCTGTTGTGAAAGTCTAAGCAAGAGATGTGCCCATCTCCAGAGCATCGGAATGTCCTGATGGTATTTTATAACATTTGTAACAAGGAATATATGGTTCCTTACTATGTGCATGTGCTGTAAAGAATGCTTAACCTCATTAATTTTTGGGTAGCTACATGTGTATGCAACAAGTGGTTTGATCATTTCCTACATTTTGTAGATGTGCAGGTAGAGCAAGAAGCATAGTAGACCTGTGAGTTAGTAGCTCATATTTAGAACAGCTCATATACTTTGGCTCACATAATTCTCACAATACTTATCTACTCTGTGAGCAATTCCAGGACAGAGTTAGCACATTCAATTATATTGTCCAGACCTCATCTCTCTAACAAGATGACAAGATTTTTCAACATTCTACTGATTCCTTAAATACATAGATAATGAGGATTCTTTAAGCCTATATATGTCTCTGACATAATCTGGTTTTATTATCTCTCTGCAATATTAGTTACATATTTAATTATCCATTTCATATATAATAAATGTAATGATGACTCAGTGAAATACGGTTTAACACAAGTATACAATTTCTTAAGTATTGATGTAATCAAGAAAAGCAAAGGAGCACTGACCATGAGTTCTCCCACAGTATTCTTCGAGCAAGGTAAAGCTGGTTCAGAGAGGACAGGAGCCTTTGCTTCCTGAGGCCCTGACCTGAGCACTTGCAGGTGGGGATGGTCAGCAGGAGGATCATGGAGCAAAGCCTGTCCATGGGGGACACAGGAGTCTGACTCAGGCCCTACTGGGTATTACAATCCAGGAAGAGCAGAGCTGGAGGAGGTTTGCATCCCTCACCCAGGCCCTGACCCTCATGTGGGAACTCAGAGCTCAGAACACAGGGAAGAGTGGCTGCATTGAGTTGCACCTGGGCTCTCAGGTGCAATGCCACATGGAGGACACTGCCTATTCAGGACCAGGGCCTTGGACACAAGCCTTGACTGAGCCCTGTGGCTGGTGGGAAGCCCCCACTGCAGAAGACAGAGTCCTCCCTTTGATTCCAGTATTGAAAGTTGAGGAGAAAACAAGACAAATGGTATCTGTCCTGGAGAGCAGTAAGTGCCTGGGGAAAGTGGGAGGCTGTTCCTACTTGAGGAGTTCTGTCTCATGTGTGAGAGGTAGAGAGAGGGATGGACAGTGAGCATGAGCTATGGACAATGGAGGAGTCACTGTCATTTTCCCTCTCACCCTCACTCAGCTACTGCACTGGACAGGAGCCACCCATGTGGGTCCTAGAGACTTCTTCCAGCACAGGAGGTCCTGTTCATAACAGGGGATTGTGTAGAGAGAGGTCATTTCTGTGACAGCACACAGATAGGTATCACCCAATTCTGTTTATCCTGAGCTCTATGACCATGTGGAGCTTGGGAATTTTTCCTGAATCTATAAGCTGTGTTCATTTTGTACCATGTGGAGTAGTTATGAATCTCTATTACTGATGCGAAGCCTTGTCATATACACTTTTCTCTGCTACTAAGAGTTTTTATTGCCAAAGCTCAAACCACGGATTTGATCACGGAGATCAGGTTGGACCACATGCTCTTGGAATTAGAAAGAAGATGGTGAGGGCAGAGGAAGGTAAAGCAGGACACACAGTCGTGACCAGTGACCCCTGGTGTTTCCAGTGGTCCTCAGAGATACTCAGCTGTCACACATGTCCCTCATTCTGGTCCCATTTTTGTGTGAGGACCACAGAAAGTGTGATACTGATGTAAATTTGACCAATTTTTCAATTGAATTTATGTCACAAATAAGGCCACTTGGTTAAGAATAAGTAATTTCTTTTTGTAAAATGATTTAATTTCAGCCAGTTATAATTAATAAAATAACGTGCTTTCACAATTAAAAAAATCTGTTGTTAACTAGATGGGAGAGGTGACGGATGTCCAAAAGCTCTTTCAGCCCCACACAATCTCGTGTTCCCATCCATCTCAGTCTGCAGAAGAGAGGTACCATCCCCGCAGTCCTCACTGGCAGCAGAGAATTGAGCAAATGGGTCAACAAGGATAAAAACCGCCCTCAGGCAATCTCAGCTATGTTTCCATAGATCTGGTTTGTGTGTCAAACACCTGTAACCCTTCCTGTCTTGGGGGCTGAAGGAAAGGGTCCAAGAATTGGAGCTCATCCTGGGCAATTTGTAATTTAGAGAGAGCAGGTCTGGATTTTAATAAGTTTCCTATTGCTCAAAAACTATATTCATCACTGGGAACTTAAATTTATTATTTAGATTTATTATTTTCCCTGTTTTTAGAAGATTTGGTGCATAGTTATCTGAGTCCAAGGCATGCAGTGCATGGTATACAGCGTGGTACACTAAAGTGACTCATGTCACTGCCATCAGGAAATAGAGATTGAAGGCAAGAGCACTGTAGCAACATACACAATTCCAGGCCACGCCCTAAGAAACACAAATCTTTCACCTCCTCTGTCCAGGCCTCCCCCTAACACGCACAAACCTAGGGACTCAGCAGTGGATTAGCCACAGGTGAGTACCGTGCCCTAGGACCCAGTCCTCTTTCTAAAGCACAAGCTCTGAGCCCTTGAGATTGGAGGGACATTCTAAATCTAAACCAGTCCACCACTTTGCATTTTTCTTAAAACTTTGAGAGTTTTACTTTTAAGAAGTGCTCACAAATGAGCCCAGTGTTATTTTCTTAAGACCTGCACTAAAATCTATCTTAGGAAATTTGCTAGTAACATGAGTTTGATTGACTAATGAAAAGTTGCAAGTGATCGTCACAAGGATCATTTGGCTTCATGTGTTGAGCAGACAATACTATGTTGCACAGTTAGAGAGACACTGTCCAGGGACACTGTTGAATGTTGTGTGATGTCCCTTTTCTTCAGTCAGGAAGACAGATCCCCTGCTTCAGACATGCTGAGACTGACTCCATCAGAACAGAGAAGAAGAAGAACTCACGCGGTGCAGAGCACATGCGTTTCCTCTCAGGATTTCCTTCTGACTCTCCTCATCATATGCACTGTGAACCTTCCATGCATTGCCAGCTCCAAGGACACCAGAGTAAAGAGTTCACACAACACACTGAGAATCCCATGAACAGCTTCCCCAAACCACAAGTGAAGGAGAGGATGCAGTGAGGGTTGAATGGAACAAGAATGGTACATCACCCAGTTCTTATTTGGAAAACACAATATTTTGGCCTGGTGTATGATGTGCACTTTTTTCCAACAAATGACTCTGTGCACACTGGACATGGGGCGGGTTCTGCATTGAACAGTGAGGAAGCTCTTCAGTGTGGCCAGGTTCCTGCAGGGGCCACAGGCTGAGCCACTATAGGGCAGATCAAGGGAATGAGCTCTGGAATTAAGAGAAAAATCCATTCTTCATTTTCAGGGGAAAGGGCATAATAAGGTGACTTTAAAATAAAATAATGAATTTGGAGTAAAAGGCAATATCAGTTGGTCATGAATGTCTTCTTTGGAATTGGGGGACCAACATAAAATTGCCTAATTCTACAAAGCAAGACCCTGTCTCAAAAAAAAAAAATGCCTAATTGCCTATTGGATCTAACTTGAATCCTGAAATATGTCTAATCATGGAATCACACTGAAATCTGTTCCCTGAATCTAATTTGGGTAGAAGCGGGTAACAAAGTCCATTGCGATCACTCAAGATCTGACCCTGTGCAGCATAGGAGTCAATGCTGCCTTTCTAAGTAACACATGAACCTTAGCCCAAGGGAGAATGTGTTCTTTTACAACAAAACCTTCCGAGTTCAATGGGAGAAACATGATAATGCACTCAAAATTCCCCTATGCGAAGATGCTAAAATGAGCAGAAGCCTCAGGCCCTGACAGGAAACCAGCCTCCTTTCCCTCTGCCCCTGCTCCTGGGCTGATTCTGAATTGTTTGTCCCGCTCGTCCCCTGCTGGTCTTGAGCATCACAGCAAGGAGGTTTATGTGGGTTTATACTGAGGTCTCTTCACTGTGTCTCTTGCACAGTAGTAGATGCCTGTGCCCTCAGCTTTCAGACTGTTCATTTGCAGAGAGGCAGTACTTTTGGAATTATCTCTGGAGATGCTGAATCTTCCTTTCACAGAGTCAGCATAGCTAGTTGTGTAACTAATTAGCTTTGCTTCTAATGCGACCAACCCATTCCAGCCCCTTTCCTGGAGCCTGGTGGAACCAGTATATTGCAGTCAGTAAAGGTGAATCCTGATGCTGCACAGGAGAGTATCAGGGACCCTCCAGGCTGCACCAAGCCTCCCCCGGACTCCACCAGCTGCACCTCAGCCTGGACACCTGTAAACACAGAGACATTCTGCTCAGGAAACTGTCACACATGTTCACTGTTTATGTCATTCATGTCCACTCACACACTAAGTATCTCATTTACCACAAATCACCTTTCAAAACAGCAAAAAGGAAAACCAAGCATAGCCCAAGCTACATAGTAAGTTGTCTGTGCTCAGTCCTGGCCACATAGTGGGAACAGATGGCATCCAGGGCTGGGCTCCTCTGCAGAGCTGCAGGGTCAGGGCTGGGCTGCTTTTCATCAGCACGGGGAGCCCTATTTGCATGGCCTCCTGCTATATAGATGGCTCTGTGGGCTGAAACCAGCAAAAACGTAATACCCTGCTAAGGTGGGAATTTGTTTGTTACATCTGATGAAAGTAATAGCAATAGATAACATAAGTATTTTATGTGAATGCGTTTTAATAGTCCATTATAATTCATAGTCTATTTTTAAACATTCAAAATCATACACACATGTGTCAGTTTTAACTCTAGCATACAAATGTTGGATTACTCACAAAGCCTAAATGAGTAACTCTGTGTGATGAGGAGATCACAGTGGCTAGCAGGGAGCCCTGGGTCTGTGCTCAGCTCCTCATTGCCAGACACAGCTCCTCCCCAAGGTCTCCAGGACAGAGCTGGACATGCAGAGTGAGATCGCGGAGCCTCTTTCCTCCATTAAAATGTGCTGCTGTTTTTTTTCAATCCAGTGTCACCTGTACTTCAGGGATGCACCACACTGTAGACCTCACAGTCTCACTGGAACAACGGTTGTTAGTCACCTCTGAGGCTGTCCTGGTTCAGCTCAGGGGAAGCAGGTTCACAGAAAGCAAAAACAAATATATATATATTTTTTACTTTTTGGCATACATTTTATTCTTTTTTTAAATTATCTTTATTGCTACATTGTATATACACATCATGATCACAGTGAATATTGGGAATTTGTACCAGTATATGACACAATTTAATTCTCATTTTTCCCATTCTCCTAAGCACCCGCAACCTCCACAACCTCCACCAAATACATCACCTTTGCTTCTCTTTTTTGTTGCCATTACATTTTTCCTTACCCTTTGTTACTCACTCCTCCACATTTCCCTTTGAATATTTTCTATCTCACAATATCATCATACATTCTAGAGCTCATTAACATCTTCAGTTTCTTATACCAGAGAACAGATATGATATCTACACATCTGTGACCTATTTATTTCACTTATGAGTATGTCCTGAAGGTATGTCCATTTGAGAATAAGTGACTCAAACTTATCATTCCTTAAGGCAGAGTAATACTGCATTTTATAGAAAAACTATATCTTCTTTATCAAGTCTCCATTTGATGGGCATTTGGGTTGTTTCCAAGATTGAGCTCTCACAAACTGAGCTGCCATGAACATGGGTGCACATATACCACTATGACATCATTCTTTTTTTTTGAGACAGGGTCTCGCTTTGTAGTTCAGGCTGACCCTGAGCTCATTATGTAGCCAGAGCAAGCCTCAACTCAGCAATCCACCACCTTCTACCTCCCGAGTGCTGGGATTACAGGTGTGAGCCACCAAGCTTGGCACTGTGTATGTGGTACTGATTGCTGGTGGGTCACCACGCCCAGCATTGTTGTATGTGGCTACTGGGGATTGAACTCAGGATTTTGGGCTTGCAAGGCAGGGGCTGGAAACACTGAGCTAAATCTCCAGCTCCATATGACAACATTCTTTAAGTTCTTTTGTGTATTCCTAGCAGGGTCAAATGGGACATCTAACCCAATATCTTTTTAGGAATCTCCACACTGATCTCCATAATATTTGTACTAGTCTACATTCCCATCAACAGTGGCGAAGGGTTCCTCTTTCTCCACAGCCTCACCAGCATTTGTTGCTGGCTAATTTCAAGATAGCAGCCATTCTTTGTGGAGTGAGATGAAATCTTAGCGTCGTTTTCATCTGTATCTCTTGAATGACCAGCGATGTTGAGCATTTCTTCATATGCTTCTTGGCAGTTTTTACTTCTTCCTCTGAAAAGTGTCTTTTCATTTCAGCTGCCCATTTCTGAATTGGGCCTTTAAATTTGGGGGGACCAAAACCAAATATTTCTATAACTTTTCCTGTCCCCTAAGTATGTGAACTGGGTTAGGACAATTTAATAGAATGTTCTTACATTAGCTGTATACCCCCATCTATCTATCTATCTATCTATCTATCTATCTATCTATCTATCTATCTATCTATCTATATCTATCTATCTCTTATCTCTCTATCATCTGTCTATCCATCCATCCATCCTTTGGTCTGTGTGTTTGTTTAACCAACTCCTACCCTGTTACTCATTCCAATTTTATTTTCCTTTTTTTTTTTTTGAGACAGGGTCTCGCTTTGTAGTTAAGGCTGGCCCTCAGCTCACTCTGTCACAAGCCTTGAACTCAGCAGTCCTCCTGCCTCTGCCTCCTGAGCGCTGGGGTTACAGGCGTGAGCCACTACACCTGGCACTGTGGTATGTGGTATTGATGGCTGGTGGGGGTGAGTCACCATGCCCAGCATTCTATGTGGTTACTGGGATTGAACTCAGGACCTTGCGTGTGTGAGACAGGCGCCGGAACCACCGAGCTATATCTCCGGCCCCTCATTTTCCTTTTTAAAATTACTCCTATTTGGATAGCAAGGTGGGTGAATATTAATTTTCATCACAATTCAAAAAAAGGTCTCTAAATAAATTGGATGAAATTTCCTTAAATGACAATGTTTCAGTCTTGAGTGTATTTCATGGTGTATAAAATTGTCATGTCAACATATTATATTGTCTTACGTGTAGGGTTTGCATTTCACTTGGATGATAATCATTCTTTGTTCTTGCCATGATCAAGAATTCATGATATCCTCCTCTCTGTCTCTCTCTCTGTCTCTCTTTCTCCCTCTCTCTCCTGCATCTCTCTGATACCTTAGTATCTGAAAGGAGTATGCACACTTTTTTAAAGAAACTTTTGCAGAAAACTAAAGTTTCGTGGGCAAAAAGGGACAGGTTGTGTAATTTTCTAAGTACACAATGGCTTAGAAAACTAGTGTGCAATCACACATTAATTGTCAAATATCATTGATTTTCTATCTATGTTACCAGTTATAAATTTTAGATAGTTAAAAAGTTTCCACTCTCTTGAGAGAATCTTGATGATTCTTTGTAAAAAAAAAGTTTACAATAAAATATTTTTCAGAAGAAACAAGTATCTTGTGGGTAAATAGAAACATGTGTCCCAGTGAACAGTTCTGGGTGGATTCCTCCTGAGTTGTGTGTTCCACTGAATCCAAGGACCATAAGACAGCAACAGAGAGCAGAGGTGCAGAAGAGAACACAGCAGCGCCCACCCTGTGGAGGGATTCTGAGGAGTTGCCTCCCTCTGAGGATGCGTGTTGAATAAGGGGGAAGTTCACAATCTGTATATTAAATGCTGTTTGATTTTTTTTCACAGCTATAGTACACTTTCTCACACACACAGGAAACAAAACATATCTGTCAGAATTGTCATCTCATAAAATCACTTTCACACAAATAACATCTGTTTTGGTTCCCTTCTTGAAATACTAAAGTTAATGAAATCCTAATTTTTTTTTTTTGAGACAGGGTCTCGCCTTGTAGTTCAGGCTGGCTCTGAGCTCATTATGTAGCCTAGGCAAGCTTCAAACTCAGCAACTCTCCTGTCTCTGCCTCCCGAGTGCTGGGATTACAGGCATGAGCCACCACGCCCGGCTAAAATCCGAATTTATATGAAGTAATAGAGCACTTTTCCAGACAGTGTACTGGAAAAGTTGAGTGGATATTATGATTGGCAAGACAACCTTTGTCTTTTTTCGGGATATTTTAAAGACATTTATTAAAATCATTGCTTAAATTCTCCTGCTGTTTACCATAAAGTGTGAAAGGAGAATAAAATTATAGAGAAACCAACTGTAGAAAATAAAGATTAAACTTGAGGTTGCAGGAATTTCTTAGTTTTCTCAGCTATTGTTCTACATACAGGTCGTACGTTGTACGTGAGTAAATACTTAGTGGAGGGATTGAGCAGGTGACTCAAGGACTCAACGATCCATCCCAACAAAAGGTTGGGTTCCAGTTTTGCCAACAAATGTCTGTGGAAGAGTGCTGCATCTGTTGCCTTGTACCCAGGAGAGCATTGGAATATACCAGGATTTTTTAGAGGGTGAAACGGTCACACCATGGTTTAAAGAAAGTGATAAATAGGTGAAATAGATAGGAGAATGAGTGGGAAAACAGACTTGGGATACAGGGCCAGCACCCTCATTTCTTTTTTTTTTTTTTTTTTTGCTTTTTGAGACAGGGTCTCGCTTTGTAGTTCAGGCTGGCCCTGAGCTCACTATGGTGCCCAGGCAAGCCGCCGTGAACTCAGCAATCCTCCTGTCTCTGCCTCCCGAGTGATGGGATTACAGGCGTGAGCCACCACGCCCGGCATTGTGGTATGCGGTGTTGATTGTTGGTGGGCGTGTCTCCATGCCCAGCATTATATGTGGTCACCGGGGATCGAACTCAGGTCCTTGCGCTTGCGAGGCAGGCGCCGGAACCACTGAGCCAACCCTCCGGCCCTGGCACCCTCATTTCTGATCCAGGTCCTCAAGGGACATGAGGAGCTGCTCAGACTTCCTCTCCTGTGCTCTGGGTGACAAAGTATTGAACCAAAGTGACTTCATTTCAGGCCTACAATATAATATAATTTTCTCTGCTGTGATATGTCTTGCTTGACACCTGTTACCACTTTCATGTTTTGATGTATTGTTTATAAATGGGAAAGTCTCCCTCATGTCTGGGTGTATATTACAGTTTACCAGCAGATAAGTTGTAGGAAGGAAAAAAAGATGCATGTGGTTTTAAAAATAGTGAGATATGCCAGGGTTTTAGCTTAAGTGGTACCACACCTACCTTGGAAGCACAAGGGCCTGAGTTCAATCCCCGGTAACATTCCCCCCCCCCAAAAAAAAAATCCTGAAAAACAAAACAAAAAATAGTAAGATAAAGTCTATTCACAGTGAATTGGTGGACGTGAGAGTATGGTATTAAGGAATGGAAACTGAAATTACTATGTTTATAAAAGACTTATGTGAGGATTTGTGGATGAGGGACGTTGATGAGAGCACAGAAATCATCATGATCCGATGGAATGTTGAAGATTCTGCCTTTATTTCTAAGATAATATTATTAACATGGGAAACAGTGAAGGCCAGATTGGTAGTACAGTGTGGAGGAGAATAAATTTAATCAAGAGAAGTGGTCATCTCCCCTCTTGTTTATAAAAGAAGAGTATTCTTAACTCTGAATAATTAGTGTGAACTTCTTTAGAGATTTTTTTCTATTAAAAATTTATTTAATGAGTGCCTATAAGGATATTTTCTGGTTTCTATGATTGCTCACACATTTGATGGGGTGATTTCTATGGAACTTGTAAATTATCACAAACAGTTCATGTTATGTGGACACAGCTTATGAGTCTACAATATCATCAGTTCAAGGACTCCTGAAATTGGACACGGTGTCTTTTCATCCCGAAGTGAGGACATAGGGACCTTGTGTATTTATACTTTATATTGTGAATTTATTAGATGGTGACACAGATAATGGAGAGGTGAGAATTTTTCACAGAGAAGCTTCTTTCATGGAAAATAACACCGAAGGTTCAGGAGATCTGTGAACTTCTTGAAAATCCCACGGAGCAGCTCCAGGCACAAAGGTGGTCCACACACAGTCCCATGGGATCCTGCGATCATTGATGTTTTGCTCAAGTTGTCCACGTTCC
>PVIC010035165.1:0-19201 GCA_004025085.1 Thryonomys swinderianus | reverse complement strand
CTTAGCTTTGTTATTTGTAATAATAACTGACACCATTGCATGTTTACTGTGTGGCAGGCATCATGTCATACTTTTAATGATGAACATGCTTAATCACCAGATACCTAGAGCTTGTGTGTCATTGTTAGCTCTCTTTGAAAGTGGAGAAACAAGTTTGGTGGGGTTAAGGCACTTGTGCAAGTGCAAAGAGGGAGCTCAGTGGTACAGCCCATGTCTCACTTGTGTGGGGCCTTGGGTTTAATTCCCAGCGCTGGCAGAGAAACAAGCAGAAGTCATGCCCGAGTTCTCACTGCTAACAAGTGGCAGTGCAGGATTCCTGCAGAACCCGGGCGTCTGACTGCCCACCCCCCACCCCCCCATAAACAGCATCTCGAGCTCAGTACAAATGGTTGTAGTGACCTTCTGTAGGTGATGGGCCAACAGAAGCCTAAGGGATAAGATCGGTTGATATACTATGGCATAATTCAACCTAGATTTGGGAAAAGAGTACTTTACATTTTAAAGCATCAATATCTAATTTATATGATTAATTAATCATTCTCCTATGTGACTGTGAAGCTGGCATCTTAATCTGACCCATTAAGCAGAATCAGCCAAAACTGAGCCATATCTAATTCAGCTATCTCCATGTTGACACAGACTAAGCCAGAGTACTATAAATAGCAGTGCAAGCTAATAGGCACTAATGTACTCAGCTTTCAGTGTTTTGTATACATTATTATTTTGGTTCTACTTTTCTTTATTTTACACTCCTGCTTTATTAAGAGCTCCTGCAACATTTTTGATAAGCGATTCTAGGATCAGACTGTACTGTTTCTTAAGCAACTTTTGGTGATTCTGAAAGCCAAGCAGTCCCCTGTCACCATACCTTTACCTGCATTCTGAGGCCCCAACACTGGCTGCAATTTGATCTAGTCCCTTCACCCTATAATCTAACTGATAGAAGGTAATCAAACACTGTGTCTGCCCATGTGATAGGCCAGAATTCTTCAGTCTTCTCACCCGAGTATAACAGGCTTTTGCCACCCAGAAGCATGAAAAGGTAACTCAGAATATGTGGGATCCTTATAGCCCAGGAGGATATCCTTATGAAGAGGAGGAAGTATGGGCCCCACAAATTGCAGGTTAGTATGAATGGTGTTTGGTCCTATTACATACATGAAATGTGTACTTTGTTTGGCTGACAGTGAGTGGAAATACCTGTAATGACAGAACTCATAACAACTGTGGGTTAAATGTCAAGGACGTTGACTTTCTTTCTTTTTTGATTATTGTTTTTTGTTTTGTTTTGAGACAGGCTCTCCCTTTGTAGCTCAGGCTGGCTCAGAGTTCACTATGGAGCCCAAGCAAACCTGGAATTCAGCGATCCTCTTGTCTCTGTCTCCCAAGAGCTGGGATTACAGGCCTAAACCACCACGCCCGGCACTGTGGGGTGTGGTATTGATTGCTGATGGGCATGAGTCACAATGCCCAGCATCGTTGTATGTGGTTACTGGGGATCGAACTCAGGACTTTGCACTTGCTAGGCAGGTGCCCGAACCACTGAGCTAAATCTCCAGCCCCTCTTTTATGATTATTATCATCTAGAGGGTAAATGGACAGATGAAGGTATTCTGAGAAGCAAAGATCCTTGTTAAGACTAGTATATTACCTTTTACATCATATCATTCAGTATATTTCACATTCAGTCATTATTTCATTCGTGACTTCTCTGAATTCTGGGAGTGGCAGATGGCTTCCTGTGTGTGTGTGTGTGTGTGTGTGTGTGTTTCCTCTTATCCTTCATAAGTCACACTGAAGCTGTGTATGCCGAATCTCACACTCTAGGAGGCTGAAACAGGAGGATCATGAGTTCAAGCCCAGTATGGACAATTTAGTGAGACCCTATCTCAAAAAGAAAAAACAAAAAACAAAAAAGAAGAAGAAGGAGAAGGAGAAGGAGAAGGAGAAGAAAGAAGAAAATCTGGGGGCAGATCTCAGTGAGAAGGCTTTGAGTTTAATTCTCAGCTACACTCCTGCCTCCTACAAAAGTTACAGAGAGGTTAAATATCTCAAAGATTGAAGGCTGGTTACTTTAGGTCATATTTTAGAGTCCTCAGAAAGGCTTTCAGAAAGTCTGCTTTTACCCAGCCTGCTTCCAGAAATGTCTTTCCTTACTGCCCGCAGACCCTTCTCAGAGCACTTCTAGTCCAGTTGTGTGAAAATAAGGTGATAAGAGCAAGTACTTTTTTAGTTTGTTTTTTTAATCTTTATTAGTAAATTGTATATCCACATCATGATCACAGTATTTTTTTTTTTTTTTTTTTGCTTTTTGAGACAGGGTCTCGCTTTGTAGTTCAGGCTGGCCCTGAGCTCACTATGGTGCCCAGGCAAGCCGCCGCGAACTCAGCAATCCTCCTGTCTCTGCCTCCCGAGTGCTGGGATTACAGGCGTGAGCCACCACGTCCAGCAAAGATCGCAGTATTTTTATGTGTGGTGAACCAGGCATGGAGCTGGCTTTCATAAAGGCACTTGCTTCATTGGTATGACAGCTCTTGCGTGGTTCCCATGGTACTGAAGAGCCCAACACGATTCATGTCTAGAGAGTCAGGTGGGTCACACAGTGGCACGGAGGCCTCTACCTGGGTGTGAACTCAGACGCTTCCCACTGTCCTCCCAGGGCTCAGGGTTAGTTGAACAGTGTGTAGGCCACAAAGATGAAGAGAAATGAAATACAAGAAGACAGTGGCGGTGCAGATGGAACTTTCTTCCAGGAGACTCACCGATTATCAACTTGTTTCTAATTTTTCTCGGCAAAGTCCTAATTCTATGTTTCACAGCTCTTCTGAAAGTGGCACATTGCTCTAGGAAAACAATGTCACTTCCCAGATGGCTAAATACAAAATTTTGTGAGTTTTATTATTAATGACACACACACTTGAAGAAGACATTTTCCTAGTGTTACAAATCTCGGGCTTACTTCTGTTCTGGCTTTTGCTTGCCAAGAGGCAAATAGGAGCCAGACACAGTGGGACACATCTATAATCTGGGAGGCTGAGGCAGGAGGACTGCACGTGCAGGCCTGGTCTGGCAACTTGCCACATTAGTGAGACCTTGTTTCAAAATGAAAAACAGAAAAGGCTGAGGGTGTAACTTAGTGCAGAGGATGTGGATTCAATACCCAGTATCAGAAAAAAAGAAAAAAGAAAAAGGAAGAAAGGGAAGAAGGCAAATATGGGTTTAAATATAGGATAGTAATTATTTTTAATTTATTTAATTAATTGGAATCATTAACTTTTAGAGTTGCCAAATAAGTCAAGGTTGTAATTTCTATCCAAAATTCTGTATTTTTTTTAAAGAAGGTATCTCACAGTACCTGGGCTTTCCGGTCTTCATAGTGCATAAGTTTCTAGGGAAAATAAGAAACTGCCTGCTTTTTTTCTTTAAAATCTGGTTTCATTGTGAAATTTTCAAACATATGTATGACATACTTTGATATGTTGCCAGTTTCTGGTTTGGCTATTACACCTACAGAAGTTTTGCCCCCAGAGGAAGGTGGAGACTTGGTTACCAGGTTACCCAGTGTCTGTCATGTGTCACATGCCTGGTATTTATTGAGCACTCAGCTCTGTGCCACCACTGGGCACTTTCTATCACATGATGTCATTTTAACCTTCTAACCCAGTATGTAGCAATAATGTCTCCATTTTACAGATGATAAAACTGAGGTTTAGGAAGGTTTAGAAACTTGGTCAAGTTGCACATTTAGTGACAGAGGCTAGACTCAAAACATAAGTCTGACTCCAAAGTCAATATTTTCAATTTGACTTAATGGCATTGAGTAAACTGTACAAACACATTTTTTTCCTCTGTGAAAAATCTGAGTGTTCTTCTTTTCAACCTTAACCAATAAAAGCTTTACAAAACAGCCTTATTTGCTACAAGCGGAGTCTCGAGGAACCAGGCTCACAGTGTGGGTCGCAGCACCCCTCACACCTCAGCTCTGACAAAACTGTTGCGCTACCTTTCTAGGGGATTCCTGTTCTGACTTTTTGTTGTTGTTTCTTCAAGACAAAGTCTCACTGTGTAGTCTGGGCTGCCCTCAAAGTTGCTGTGTAGCACAGACTGGCCCTGAAATCACCATCCTCCTGCTTTAGCCTCCAGAGCGCTGGCATTACAGTGTGTACCACCACTGCACTTGGCTAAACTTCAAGTTGTTGTTTTTTTCAGTACCGGGGATTGAACTTGGGCCCTTGTGCATCTAAGGTTGGTGTAGTACCACTTGAGCTAAATCCCCAGCCCCTCTTTTTTTTTTTTTGAGACGGGTCTTGCTTTGTAGTTCAGGCTGGCCCTCAGCTCACTGTGTAGCCCAGGCAAGCCTTGAACTCAGCAATCCTCCTGCCTCTGCCTCCTGAGTGCTGGGATTACAGGTGTAAACCACCACACCCAGGACTGTGGTACGTGGTATTGATTGCTGCTGGGCGTGGGTCACCACGCCCAGCATTGTATGTGGTTACCGGGATCAAACTCAGGGCCTTGTGCTTGCGAGGCTGGCACTGGAACCACTAAGCTAAATCTCCAGCCCCCCTTTTCTTTTTTTGAGGTGGGGGTCTCGCAGTGTTGCCCAGGCCAGCCTCCAACCTGCTGTTCTCCTGCCTCAGTCCCCACAGTGTACCCCCTTAGGTGTGGCTTTTCTTTCTTTTTTTTTTTTTTGTTTGTTTTTTTGAGACAGGGTCTTGCTTTGTAGTTCAGGCTGGCCCTGAGCTCACTATGTAGCCCAGGCAAGCCTGGAAGTCAGCAGTCCTCCTGTCTCTGCCTCCCGAGTGCTGGGATTACAGGCGTGAGCCACCACGCCTGGCACTGTGGTATGTGGTATTGATTGCTGGTGGGTGTGAGTCGCCACGCTCAGCATTCTATGTGGTCACCAGGATCGAACTCAGGACCTTGCGCTTGCCAGGCAGGCGCTGGAACCACTGAGCCAAATCTCTGGCCCAGGCTTTTCTTATTTTGAAAGCTATCTGCAGAAGACTCTCTAGGAATTCTTGTTTCAACATGTGGATTATTGACACTGGCACTCAGTTAAAGGTGTCTAAAGAGCTCTCAGACACATGTTAAAACAGTGTGGACTATGTCCATCAGGACTCTAGTGGAGACAGTAAAATTCAAGTGGGCTCACAGGAAAAGGACAACTTCATGGCTCCCAAGATGAAAACTTCTCTCTTCCATCGTGTAGGAGTTTACGCAGTGATGTCACCGTTATCTTGTTTCTATCTCTCCCTGCTTAACCTTTCACAGCTGCTTCATGGCAAAATGATGCTGACCGTCCACCTCACAGTGATCCGTCTAGTAGATTCAGGTTGGGGGATGAGTGTTTCAGGTGGAAAACATGGGGCTGTTGGAGGAAGAGGAAGGTATGGAGGCAGCCAGCGTGAGATAGGCTTCCTTTCTCTTGCATGTTCCGCATCTTCTGGCCTAATGTTGGTGGGCTGCTGCTGCGCATTTTAATCTCGGCTGGGCAGTATTTTCTTACGCCTCCATTCCTCTCTGTTAGTGTTTCAGGGGCTGGGGTATAGCTCACCTCTCCCTGCAAAAGTCTCACCTAGTCTCTCACTTTTTCTCACAGTGACATGGATCTATAAGGAAAGTAGAAGTAATTACACAGTGACACCATTTCTACCACTTACTTGTCCTGTTCACTGACTTGTCTACACTTGTGCCTCTTCTTCCCTCTTCTCAGATGACGTGTTGGGAACAGTCTCGTCCATGTAACTGTGGACTTGGGGTTGACAAACTGCAGCCCTTGGCATGCCCCATGTTTGTGCAAATAAATTTTTATCAGGAGAGAGCTCTTGCCATTTGTCCAAGTATGGACTCTGGCTCTTTGTGCAATATAATGGCAAAGTGGAGTAGTTGGAATAGAGATTATGTGTGTAACCTCAACTCTCAAAGTACACATAATATGTCCTTTGAAGTTAAAGATCACTGATCCTGTCTTAGAACCTCACACAGTCAAGGCTTATCTCTCTTATTTTTTAAATTAAAATTTTTATTGGTACAATTTATATACATCTCACAATCACACATAACATTGGGGAATCTGTACCAGTATATGACACAAGTTAATTCTCATTTTTACCCATATCCCTGCCCACCCACACCTCCCGACCCCCTATATACATGCCCTTTATTTTCTTTCAGAATCATATTTATTCCTTCCCCTCATTACATTCCCACACCAAATTTCCTTTGGAGATTTCCCATTCTACAAAAACTGTCGTACTTTCTAGAGCTCATTTGCATCTACAGGTGCTCATATCAAAGAGAAGCTCTGGGATTTGCCTATCTGTGATCTATTTATTTCACTTATTAGTGTGTCCTCCAGGTGTACCCATTTGCACATAAATGAGTCAATCTTGTCATTCTTTATGGCAGAATAATACTCCATTTTATTAAAAAAACCACGTCTTCTTTATCCACTCTCCAGTTGATGGGCATTTGGGTTGTTTCCAAGATTGAGCTATCACGAACTGAGCTGCTATGAACAAGGGTGTACATCTGTCTTTCCAATGTGATTTTTCAAATTCCTTCGGGTATTTTCCTAGCAGGGGGATAGCAGGGTCAAATGGGACCACTAGTCCTAGTTTTCCGAGAAATCTCCACATAGATCTCCACAATGGTTGCACAAGTCTGCAATCCCACCAATAGTGGAGAAGGGTTCCTTTCTCCCCACAGCCTCGCCAGCATTTATTGTTGGTTGATTTTGTAATCGAGGCCATTCTTTGTGGAGTGAGATGAAATCTCAGTGTTGTTTTCATTTGCATCTCTTGAATGACCAGTGATGCTGAACATTTCTTCATATGTTTCTTAGCTGCTTTGACTTCTGCCTCTGAGAAGTGTCTGTTCATTTCAGATGCCCTCATCTCTCTTATTTTTGATTTTGTTTGCTTTCATTTCTTCCTTTGATTTAGATTTTGCTTCTGCCTCAGACTCCATCTCCATTGGCTACCTTTTTCCTTCACCATTGTGTCCAAGGGTAACAGCCCCAAACAAGAATGTTCCCCTCCTCTCCCAACATTCTCGGCTTGATCTTAGCCAAAGGGCTGAGAAGCAGCGACCTTGCAACATGTTCGGACCCTCCCTCATCTCATCTTCCCTTCTCAGTTGAGATTTTTTAAAATTAAAGTCTTTATTGGTACATTTTATATACAGCTCACAATCACCCTCAACATTGGGGAATTTGTACAAGTATGTGACACAAATTGATTCTCATTTTTTACCCATATCCCTACCCACCCACAATCCCCTACCCCTTAAATACATGTGCTTTCTTTTTCTTTTTAAATCATATTTATTCTTTCCCCTCATTACTTTTTCCTACCACTTTCCCTTTGCATATTTCCTATTTCACAAAATCTATGATACATTCTAGAACACATTTACATCTACAGGTTCTCAGGCCAGCAAAAAGATATGGTATTTCCATATCTGTGGCCTATTTATTTCACTTATTAGTGTGTCCTCAAGGTGTGTCCATGTGAATATAAGTGACTCAAACTTGTTGTTCTTTATGGCAGAGTAATAAAAAAATCATATAGTAGAGACATATGTGAACCGTGTTCAGAGCAGCTCAGGTTGTGACAGCCCAATCTTGGAAACAACCCAAATGACCATCAACTAGTGACTGGATAAAGAAGATGTGTTTTTTTTTTCCAGCCAAGATTTTTTAAAAAACACTGGCTTCTTTGATCAGCTGCACATTCCTCCTCTTCAAGTCACACCTCAAACAACTTCAGTCTCACTTCTGTCCTCACCACTTGCTGTTAATTAGTTTTTGAAATCAGTTTAATTAATGGAGCAATTTAGTTAATTAATGAAAATATTTTGGGAGGACCCACTCATAATATGCCATATTCTGTACTATATTCTAAAGATGCAGCAGTAAGGGAAGTCAGCAAAAATTCTTGCTGAACAGAATTTATAATCTAGTAGAGGAAACAGGTAATGAACAAAATAAAGCAAGAAAGAAGCTGAATGTGGTACCATGTGCTTCTTATCCCAGCACTTGGGAAGCTGAGGCAGGAGTGTCACCACAAATTCAGGGCCAGCCTGGGCTACCTAGTGAGTTTGAGGACAGCCTGGACTACACAGTGAGACTGTCTCAAAACAAAACAAAACAAAACAAAACAAAACAAAACAAAACAAAACAAAGTTATCCAAATAAGAGTCAGGCATGAAGGCGCTTTCCTGTAATCCCAGCACTCTGAGGCAATGGGACCAGAAGTTGTTCCCTGCCTGAACAGTTTAACCATTTAGCAAGGATCTGTTTAAAAACTAACAAAAACAAACAGACAAGTAAGAGATGTAGCAAAGGCCCTGTGTTCACACCTCAGTACCACAGAGAGGTAAGCTGTTTAGTACTGTAGAAAGTGATAGACGGTATGTAGAGAAATCCGTGGGTGGGGAGATAAAGCGTGCTGGTGGAGACCGGGGTCCAGTGTTAGAATGGTGTTCAGGGCAGGAGTGGTGGAGAAGAGCCGTGAGAAGCCCTGGCTGGGAGCACGAAAGGTAAGGGCCAGAGAGAGGGTGTGTTCGGACGGTCCGGGGCCCACAGAGGCCAGTGTGTTGGGAGTGAGCAGTCGCAAGGGGCCGGTGAGAGGAAGGGGTTCGCAGCGCGGTAGGAGCTGCATGTGGAGCTGCTGCTTAGAGCCTTGCATGCCATTCTAGGCACTTTGGCCTTTCCTGAGAGTGATTTGGGTCACTACAGCAACAGGGTTTGGGGCCAAGAACTGATGCGATCTGACAGCGCGTTCCCGGGTCCCCACGGCTGCTCTGCAGAAGCCAGGGAGGAGATGGCACAGATGATGCTGGCGTGGGCGTGGTGGCGCTCACTGGAAAGCTGTTCCAGTTCTGAGTGTGTCTGGAGGGTGCAGCATGCTACAGAATATGCTGCTGATTACATGTGGTGTTACATCTTTTTTTTTTTTTTTTTTTCCCCTGTACCGGGGATTGAACTCAGGACCTTGTGCGTCCAGGGTTGGCGCGGTACCATTTGAGCTAAATCCCCATCCCAACATGCGGTGCTATAAAGAGGGGAGTGAAGAACAAATCCAAGATCTTGGGCTTAAGTCACTGGAGAGAAGGAATTATCATTAATTAAGAAAAGGAAGATTATATAAGCAAATTTTAGAATAAAGAACTGGAATTTATCTGGGGACACGCGAAGTGCAAGATGCCCTTTCGACATTCAAATGAGAATGTCTAGTGTGAAGTTGGATACGTAAGCCAGGAAATCAGTGGGAAATGTCGGGGTTGGAGATAAATGTTTTCCAGTAAGCACAAAGATCACAGCTAAGAGCCGCCAGGCCTGATGAGATCGTAAAGGGAGCGGCTGAGACAGGAAGTGATCAGCCCTTGGCTCTGAGGGACTCTGGTTTTATAAGAGTTGAGGCAGTGAGAAGGGACAGAGGCTTAAGCAAGAAGAGTCAGCGAGACACAGGAAAACCAGCAGGTGCGGAGCCCCGGGAAGCCGGGAAAGTGAGCGGCGGAGGAGCCAGCGGCGAAGCAAGAGGCAGCTGCGGACAGTTGCGAGCAGGGCACGCTCGGCGGATGAGACCTCACGCCCGGGTTTCCGCATGCGGCTCGCTGGAGGCCTCGGCAAAGAGCGGCTCTGGGGAAGCGCGCGTGGAGAAGCCTGGGCGGCCTGTGTCCACGGCGGAATGAGCCCTGTGTCCACGTTTTAGGAGCCCTGCGGCGAAAGGTGGCAGAGAAACAGCACCCTGACTGACACACTCGCAGACGCCCGTCGGCTCTGAGTTGGCTGCTCTCTTCTTTGACACCGGCACCAGCCCGTGTTCTGGGATCTGAGACTTGCGTCTCCGGTGTGTTACCTCTACGCCCGAGGAGTTTCTGTGACTCTCCAGGGCACCAAAGGGTAGTGACAGGAAATCGATCCGTATCCGTGGGAGTAGCTCTCTGCCAACGACTGGGGGCTGGCACATAACTACCCCATTCCCCGGGCTGTGTAGGAGGCGCTTCTGAAGCTGATCACTTTACAGCACCGCGCAGCGCGTCCGAGAGAAATAAGCGGCGTTGCCCACGGTGGTAGCGGGGCTGGAAGGAGCGACCCCCGCCGAGTCTGTCCCCTATACCAACGTCTCCCAGACGCTGTTCCCTGTATCTTGCAGATAAATTTCTTGCCCTGGGATCTTCACTCCGAGATCTGCTTCTGGGGAAACCTAAATTAAGACACTCTATATTCAGACGTAATCTAAAATTTAATGACTTCACATGGCCCCGTGTTAACAAAGGCTAACAGTTTGTAGTTCACACAATTTGCAAGTAAAAACCCCTCTTAAAAATTTTGTGCAAATATTCTCAAGACGTTAGAAAATGGGAAGATTGAGATGAGTTCCTTTTTGCAAATAATCCCTCGGCTTTTCTTTGTATCTATGAAAATAAATAAATAAAAAAATATATTTGTCCTTCGCCCTGGGTTCCTGAAACAGAACTTCTAAACTCAGAATCTCCAGAGTGATAGGGTGATAGGAGGGTGGATTATTATTCATGAGCCCCTTTACACCATATCCAGGTTTGTGCTGCTAAGTCCACACTTAGTGGATCTGGCTCAGGATGGTGGCGGGCTGCCGGAGGAACCAGCTATGTGGAACTTTCAGCCCCACCTCTGGACTTCCGGGGAAAAAGAAGTGATGAAAGGTTGAGTTCCATTACCTCTTTCCACTAACTTACCACCATGCCTGCAGTGGAACCTCCATAAAACCTATACGCAGTGGTATTTGGAGAGATTCCAACTGGTAAACACATAGAGTTTCTGGAAAGGTGACGTGCCCGGGAATGGTATGGAAACCGCACTCTTTTTTTTTTTTTTTTTTTTTTGAGACAGGGTCTCACTTTGTAGTTCAGGCTGGCCCTGAGCTCACTATGTAGCCCAGGCAAGCCTCAAATTCAGCAATCCTCCTGTCTCTGCCTCCCGAGTGCTGGGATGACAGGTGTGAGCCACCATGCCCGGCACTGTGGTATGTAGTGCTGATTGCTGGTTGATTGCTGGTGAGCATGAGTCACCAGGCCCAGCATTGTATGTGGTTACCGGGGATCAAACTCAGGAGGAGTGCTTGCAAGGCAGGCGCTGGAACCACTGAGCCAACCCTCTGGCCCGGAAACTGCACTCTTTCCTCGGTACCTTTCCCATGTCTGTCTTCCACAGGGCTCTTTCTGACACGGGTCCTTTGTAAAACACTAGTAGTGTGAGTAAACTGTTCTCCTGAGTCTTCAAAAGTATTCTGGCAAATATTAAATGTGAGGGAGAGATTGTAAGAACCCTGGTCTTATAGCTATTTGCTCAGAAGTACAGTGGCAGCCTGGGACTTCCAACTGTCTGAGTGTCTGAATGAGGTGGTCTTGTGGGACTGTGACCTTAATGTGAGATCCAGCAATTACTCTGTGTAAATTGTGTCAGAATGGAAATGAATTACAGGACACTGAGCTGATGGCAGGGTGTTGGAACATAGTTTCATATGAAACTCCTCCATTTTGGTTGGAAGTGTGAACAGAAGCAGTAGCAAAACTCATATTCTTTAAAAATATCTTTGTTGGGCCAGAGATTTAGCTCAGTGGTTCCGGCGCCTGCCTCGCAAGCACAAGGTCCTGAGTTTGATCCCGGTAACCACATACAATGCTGGGCCTGGTGACTCACGCCCACCAGCAATCAATACCACATGTCACAGTGCTGGGCGTGGTGGCTCACGCCTGTAATCCCAGCACTCGGAGGCAGAGGCAGGAGGATTGCTGAGTTTGAGGCTTGCCTGGGCTCCATAGAGAGCTCAGGGCCAGCCTGAACTACAAAGTGAGACCCTGTCTCAAAAAAAAAAAAAAAATCTTTGTTTCCTGAATTTGAAAGTCATTAGCACATGGTGTGTGTTGCTGGATATGGGGCATAGAGAAAAAATCTGATTTTGAGTCTGTGATGTCCAATCATGTAAAGTCCAGGAAATTATTAATGAGACAGTAACACTCTGGGCTTTTAAGTTATTTTGCTTTTAGAAAATTTTATGAGTATTAATTATTCAGTTTAGGATCTGTGATGCAGATAGATTACTTTATGGTTGTAATAGTTACTTAAATCCTTAGGAGAGACTGATTTTTTTTCCAGTGCAACACATTCAATCACAATTAAAATATGACACCTCTTTACAACCAAAGCATACTGAACATACCCTGTTTAGTGTACCTAAATACATACTTCTTCTCTTTCTGTTTCTGTAGAACTATATACGTTATACCTGTAAAACTCTCTGAGCGGCTGCCCATTATAATCACGGAGAATTTTGCACCAGGAGTGGAGCCTCACCTATTCTGGCACTTTTCTGCCTCAGTGTTCTTGTGTCTTTTGAAAAAAGAATGCCTGTCTGGAGGATCTTCTCATTTTCTTCATGAGAACCTCTTTTCAGCCTGGGCCAGGGGCCCATGCCTGTAATCCCTGTACTCTGGGAGGCTGACACAGGAGAATCAGGCCAGTCTGAGTGATTTAGTGAGACTCTGTCTTAATGTAAAAATAAAATTGAAAACAGTTGGCGATATAACTCACTGCAAAGTCCCTGGAGTAAATAATGCTGAGTAATGAAAAGAAAGAGTACTTTCTTTATTCACATCTTAAAGTATTTATATGGGTAGTTCAATTTTGGTCACTTTTTCTTCCATGTAGTCTTCCTTGTTGAAAGCCTTTACTTAAAGATAAAAGCTTTATATAGAACAGATATAATGTTCACTGTGTGCTAGGCAGTGCTTTACAAATAAGATGGTTTCATTTTTGTGTTGGCTTTCATCACTATGACAAACTACCTGGGAGAATCAACTTAAAGGAAGGAAAGGCTTATTTTTGGCTCACAGTTTCAGTGGTTGTAGTCCATTGTCAGCTGCCTCCACTGTTTGACAGGTGGGCGTATGTGGCGAGGCAGGGGTCTGACCACTCATTGTAGTGGTGCTGGTGGGGAGAGAACATATCTGGGCCTCCAGCCTACTAGATGGTGCCACCAAATATTCATGGTGGGCCTTCCCAGCAGTTTGCCGTCCAACTTGACAACTGCCTCTGGACCTCCCAGACACATCCCAAAATGTGCTTTCCTAATTTAACAGGCAATTGACAACTAAGATTAATATCACACCTCCACAATGTACTGAGACAGGCCTTCTTACTATCCCTCTTGTATAGACTAGGAAGCTGAAGCCCAGGGAACTTAGAATGACACTTCTTCATAAGCAAAGCACCTCACAAGCACCTTGGATCCACACAGCCTCATCATTCAGACGTGGGGTAGCGTGTGAGGTGAAGTGGAAAGAACAGTGTACTTCACACTCACTTCATCCCCCTGACTGACGGGAGGCAGGGGACACTTAGCTTCCCAGGCTGGGAAGGGACAACTTTACCCAAATAAGCCCTCCCTTGAGATCCTTCCCTGCCTCCAGTGTAATGGTGGAGGAGTTCCAAATGGACCAGAGTCTTACCTATAGATCAAAGCACAAGTGAAAACGTTGCAATGGTTGGCTATGCAGAAATCTAGGGGAAGGAATGATGTTTGCCCTGGGGACAAAAGTAAAAGAATTCAGGATACATTACGAATGCAGAGCAGACAAACTCTGTGGAGTGATTCCTTGGTGGGGAAAATAAAGATATTTGTGTGTGTATGTGTGTGATACCAGTGACTGGACCCAGGGCCTTCACATTGAGCTATATCCTAGGCACTTTTTCTGTTTTGACACAGGATTTCACTAAGTCTCAGAGTTGCTCAGGATGGGATCCAACTTGTGATGCTCCTGCCTCAGCCTCCCAGTGCTGAGATGACATCTACCATATCTGCTAAAGATGACAGTTACTTGGTCTTGTTTTGGAAACTGTGTGAATGGTGGTAGTACGTTCAGAGCTAGAGGTTACTGCAGGAGGAAGAGGTTTTTAGAGATGGGAAACTTCTGGCCAGGGGCAATTAAAGTGCAACTTGGTAACTCACTGTTTTCTTGTCAAATAGTGTGTGTGTGTGTGTGTGTGTGTGTGTGTGTGTGTGAGTGTAGTAGGCAAGTGCATACTATTCAGGTTAATGATGCTCCAGGAAGTAAAATCACTTTCAGAGGAACGCTGGAAAGGGCAGTGAGGAGACAAAGGCCCTTGGGAAAACTCCATCAGGCAAACTGTCTGAGTGCCACGATTTCTCAACACACAGGCAGTCATGGAGGTAGGAATCAGGTCCACACACTAGTGTGTGTTTTCTTTCCTCACAGGAAAGGGCAAGGCTTGGGACTGGTTGTCCCCCTCCAGACTCCAGAGCACGTATCAGGAAGCGTAGTTGCTCTGAATTTTCTCTATTCCTTAGGGCCAAACCAGGTGCCCTTTAAGAAGTCAGTAATTGTCTCACACATGACAATCTGTTACTTATAAAAGCTATTAAATTTTATTTAAGAAATCAACTTCATATATATCCCAAATTACTTTTTTAGTTAATGAAAATTAATGAAGGAATTCTTCTATATTGTACTGTCTATATTTGTTTAGAGGTCATTTACTAAAAAGAATCACTTTTTGGTGGTCTTGGGGTGCAACATTGTTCTATAGTTTTATCGCCCTTATGTGCAAAACAAATTTCAGAAATCTCAGCTAAGTCTTCCCATTATGTCACTGATTAGGTTCTATAAAAATTGGCTAAGTTGTCTTGTTTTTTTCATAGTGAGAGGTGAAAGGAAGGACTATAACAACTTATTCACTGGTGTTTAGTCCATATCCTTGTTATAGTTCTTCATTTTTGGGGATCAATGGAAAGACCTCCAATCTATTTATAACAGGTTCAAGGGCTGGAGTGTAGTTCAATGATAGAACAATTGCCTAGCATGCATGAGGCCTTGGGTTTGGTTCACAGCAACACACACACACACACACACACACACACACACACACACAGTGACACAATTAGTTTAAGTATTTTGCAAAGTCTGGGAAGTTTTTTTTCTTTTGAGGCAGGGTCTTGCTTCGTAGTTCAGGCTGGTCCTGAACTCACATGACTACAGTGTGGTCATTTTTAAATTCCCACCTGAGAGTATAATTTATTTTTGTGCCCCATGTCCTCTGGTTGCAGTCCAATAATTATAACCTGCCTTATCAAGGTCCTTCTTCCTCCCCTTCCACTTCCCTGCTGGAGCCAAAGAGAACAACTTCAGATCTGGAGGCAGCTTTTCTATTGCTCCCCAGCCTGTGTCACCAGCTTACTGTCCCCTCAGCCTGTCCCTCGCGTCTTCTTCCTTCACACTGTCCCAGCCACTTGGTTCACTCAGCGATCAGGCTCAGTCCTCCCGGTGAAGACCTGTCCCGCCAGCCTTTGAAGCAGGAAGCCTCCACACCTCCTCAGCCTGCTTCCTACACTCTGCTCCATAGCCCCACTGCTTTTCCACAGCCCTTTCCAGAACGTGATCCCTTCAGAACATGAATTCTCTCCTCTACTGCAGTCTGAGAGTCTAGCACAGTGCCGAGCAAATAGACAGCAAATATTTGCTGAATGAGTGCACTGACATAAACAACATGTATATTATGTACTGTGTATATTGTGTTGTGTTAAATGAAACAGATATGAAGAGATATATTTTACCTAAAATATATGTATTTTAACATAAGTAGAAATCATTTTCTGTGTTCCATTTTTCATATCATTGTTATTCCCTATTAACAAACACAATTATGCTTCAGATATACCTTGGAGAATAATAGATTCTTCATATTCAAAGGTTTAGTGTATCAAATATTTAAAGTGTGGCCCCCTAATCTGCTGTGGAAATCAGAGAAAATTATTGGTGTTGTTAATAATAACTAGAACACCAAGATTCTGTCCAATAATAATATATATGTTTGACTGGAAAAGTGGAAATCAATGGTCTCCTGTTATTGAAAATATTATTTTTCCCTGGAGCTTTCATACAGGAATAAGGGACCAGAAAATATTCAGTATTCCAAAGGTGGCTCTGGGGTCACCATGGAAACCACAGGGAACAACATTTGTGCCTCAGGCTTCTGGAACAGAAGCAGTGAAGAGAGTGAACCAGAGTGGGAGAAATGAGGCATCCACAGAGGAAGCTGGGTGGAGCTTTGGGGCCTGATCATGCCCGTGGAAAAGGTGTCACAGTTGGGGACAGTCAGAAGTGAAAGGTGATGTGAGCATGTACCCTGTGGAATTATCTTCAGTTGATAAGAACCACTCCGTGAGTGTATATTTCACTTATCCTGTTACTTATGAATAAGTTAAATAATACCTAGATTCAGGTAGACTCATTATGTGGGGCTTGTAAAAATTAGATTCTAATAAATATTTATATGCTCTGACATTATAGCATTATACTCCTTTAATTCTGCGGTAATTCCTATGAATTACAAATTATTGTAATCTCTAATAACAGAGGATACCAAATTTAAAAGAAGGTACACTGCTAGTGCTGGAGTGTTTACTGAAACCTGGGCTTCTGCTTATAAATCCAGGATTTTCCCCGCTACACAGGCTACGATAGACTGATGTAGGCATCCAGATGATTGACCGAAATTAATCTCCCAAACTTTTTATTATTTGTGTCTTATTCATTCTTTAGTTATTTGTTGAGTCTCTGTTCTATGTCATTTTTTCCTTATCTTTAAAGGGAGTAGAATAGTAGGACCATCCCTACATCATAGCTGACTGCTATGAGAACTGAGACATAAATTACTGTGCTTGGTTTTTAATAATTTTTTTTTTTTTGAGACAGGGTCTCGCTTTGTAGTTCAGGCTGGCTCTGAGCTCACTGTGTAGCCCAGGCAAGCCTCGAACTCAGCAATCCTCCTGTCTCTGTCTCCTGAGTGCTGGGATGACAGGCGTGAGCCACCACGCCCGGCACTGTGGTATGTGGTATTGATTGCTGGTAGGCATGAGTCACCAGGCCCAGCATTGTATGTGGTTACTGGGATCGAACTCAGGGCCTTGAACTTGCCAGGCAGGCGCTGGAACCACTGAGCTAAATCTCTGGCTCGGTTTTTAATACAATTTAACCACTCAACTGGGTATGGTAGTACACACCTATAATCCCAGCACTTGGGAGGCTGAGACAGGAGGATTGGTACAAGTTCGAGGCCAGCCTAGGCTACATAGTGAGTTCAGGGCAGCCTGAAGTACATGGCTAGATCCTGTCTCAAAACAAATTCCCACCGAAGTCACTGTTACTCTTCTTCTCATCAAAATATGTCCAGTAGAGTAGACTTGTATGAAAATGCAGATATGGGAGTGAACATTTGAAACTCGAGACTCCAGTGTGTAACTCACTACTGATATTTCTTAGGATAGCGATGGTGGGGAGGTGGTCATAGTGGAGCTGGTGATGGCCAGCAAGGAAATACAGTTTGTTTTGGTCACACTGGGGATTGAACCTAGGGCCTTTTCCCTGAGCTACATGCCCAGTCCTTTCATTGTTTTATTTTGAGACAGGCCTCACTAGTTCGCTAAATTGCCCACACTGGCTTGAACTTATGATTTTCTGGCTTCACCACCTGCCCCTTCAAAGAATTTTGGGATTATAGGAACACCATGCCTCGATTATTTTATATATATTTTTGGTGAAAAAAACTTATTTCAAAATAAATGTAGATGGATTCATTCTGTAAAATTTAAAAAATGCCTTGAGTTGCTAGGCTATGTGGAAAATTAATGTACTGGACAATACATTGGCTACTACTGGTCATGAATCTTTCTTTCCTCCCTTCTTTCTTCCTCTTTATATTATTTGTGCTGCTGGGGTCGAACCAGGGCCTCAACCTATGAAGGCACTCTGCCAGGCAACTACAGCCCAGTCCCTGAATCTTTCTTCTACCTTCTAAATCTGCATCATTCTTGGCTGGTTGCATTGTGAGGGGTGAGAAGACCACTGATCTAGCTCATTAGAAGTGAGCTTCACTGGGCTGGGATGCACCTCTGGCAGGAACTTTTCAGCCTAGCTGACTAGCAGATTCCATCCCCAGCCCTTCTCCCCAAAGAAATAATGCTCAGTATTGTGCAAGTCACAGTTTGTAGAATGCTACTACACTATTAATAAATCACAGTGGTGGAAAGACAATCAACAGTTTCTTTGTAGCACTGGGAAGTGAACACGGGGCCTTATACATATAATTTAAATTTTAGTAGAAGTCAATGAGAACAATAGCAGAGGGACAATACAATATCTTTTATTGTTTCATTCCAAGGGCCAAGTATTCCAGTATTTTCTCCAAATGTTTTGAAGAAAATAGTTCTAGATGCTATGCCTGTTGTTTTATTATCTCAAAAATGTAAGACATATAAGCTAAACAATGTAATTTAAGATAATTTAGGGGAAAATTAAGGGAAAGTTCTTTATAGTAGAGCAAATAATGAATACTGGTTTTATTTCTGCCACCAACCAATTATGTGCATTTAGAAAATCAGGTATTCATTACAAGCCTCAGTTTTTTTTTCTTTTTTCCTTCTCTTTTGCTGTACCACCTTTAAAAAAATTGAATTCTTTATTGGTACATTTTATATATTGCTGTACCATCTTTAACAAATAAAAGATCTCAAAGAAACTCCACTCAGTCTTCTATCCACCTGCCTCCAGGTCTCGCACCTGCTGCATTCCTTGGGCGCTGTGGAGTGTGAAAATTCTAGCTAGCGGATATTCTGGGTTTCTTTTGGCTCTTGGTTGATTCTGGAGTTTTGTTTTTTTGAGACCTATGGTTAAGATCCACCTGCCTCCACTTCCCCAGTGCTGCATAATTTGAATTCTTAAACTGGCAGTCATGTAAGCTTAGGTTAGGTGAAGGTATTAGCTTGCTGGTTTATGAGCCACACTATCTTTATATTTGGAGTATTCTGGTTCCTGTATAATAATCTTTTTTGGGATATATATGTAATTGTGTTATTATTTTTTGCTTGCTGGAAGTCAAACCCAAGACCTTGTGCACAACAGGCAAATGTCTACCTCTGAGTTATACAGCTCTGTTCATGAATCATACTAAAAGCTGTTTTACTTAAGTTTTAGCATCAGATAATGTATTAACTATCAAAAGATAAACAACTCAAGCTACAGTGAACTCAAATTACTTAGCAGTACACATTTCTACTGCTCCTTTTTTTCAATACTTAATCTGAAATTAATTTTTAGAATGAACTCAAACCACATATTCTGTATTTTCTTTTACTTA
>PVIC010035164.1:0-19189 GCA_004025085.1 Thryonomys swinderianus | reverse complement strand
AGAGTTATAAAGTCATTTATAATAGTGATGTTTTCTTTCACTCTCTTGTTTGTGAAGAGTGCAAGTATTCTGAATGTGTCCATATTGCCAAGACTTCATTGAGTTAACCTATTCACCACAAGGTATATGGTTTTATTGTTCACCTGCAACTATTTGGTCTGTTTCATTGCTCTTATTCACCACCAGAGCCCCCAGTTAATGCAGATTTCTGCTAACACTCTGAGATGAAAGAAAAATACAAAAGTCAGCCATTTATGGATTTTACAGCAACACCTTTATTGATAATTCCCACTTTTAATATTCTTTTATCTGCATGGCAAAAATGAAATTACGTATCCATTACCAAAATTAGATAGGAGATTTGTTGGATCAGAAGTGCTTTCTTTCTAATCCTTAGATGACCAAAATGTTCTTCTTTGATAATTCTGTAAGAGAATGAAAATTCCTTTTTTATCCTGAAATGTAACAGATAGGAGATTAACCTAGTTATGTTTCACTAGTGTAAGGAGTTCTTGTCTCAGGGAAGCAGGTAACACCAGCAGAAGCTTATGATTCAAGAATGTACAGAAGACACAGAACTTGGCAGAATTAAAGCATGACTCATAAAAGTACATAGAATTACTTTATAAGTATTTGACTATTTAGACTAAGAACTCTTAATTTCCCATTATAATGCTTTCATAGAGTACCACACCTAACAAGAAGACTCATTCTTTTTTTTTTGCTTGAAGCTTTTTAGAATTTATAACTATTACTTAATTCATAACAAATTGATTGATTATGGGCAAGTATGCCAAAATTAATGAAAATACTAAAATAAATATATAGGCATTTGTTATGCATTTACCATGTAGAATGCTTTACAAAGAATTATGACTTAAAATGAAATGCCTTCCACCAACAAGGCCACTTTTTAAGGTAGGAAAAACTTGCATATAAAAAACCTAACATAGCGCATACTGAATAAATGCCAGGAAGCATTTTTAAGATAACTGAGTATAAGTATCACATGTTACACATTTCAGAGAGAAGATATTCAGACAATCCAGACATCTTAGTAATGTTTGAAATAAGCAAAGACTTCATTCTTTCCTCGGTATAGTTTCTGGGATTCACATGAAGAGCAATGTGTGAGTACCTGTAGACTGTGAATGTTTATTTTCAACTATGAAAAGGAGGCCAAATTTGGAACCAATGAGGTATTTGTTATAGAAACAGAATCTAATTATATATAATTCAAGACAACATAAGACTTGATGGCTAATGCTTATTTTAAATGTTCAAAGAGTTAATTCGGGGTGACAATAGCTCACTCTGTTAGTTTTTGAAGATAATTTGAATTATATATTCATCTTAAAAATATTACATGCAATAAACATGGACATAGACCAAACACATTATTTTTACCCACAAACAGTTGCAAAAAAGCCTTGAGTTACAAGAGTAACTTAGGTTTAGGAAAAGGCTGGTCTCTGTGGGGAGTTGAATATGTCCATCCACTTGTCCATCCACAACCTCAGAATGTGATCTTATTTGGAAATAATGTTCCCACAAATGTAGTTAGTAAAGATGAAGTCATGCTAAATTAAGGAGGGCCCTACATTCAGGATTACTGGTGTCCTTATAGAAGAGGAAAACAGACAGACACAGGAGACAGAGAACGATGTGACAATGGAGACACCCATTGGAATGACGCCACCGCAGGCCAATAAATGCCAAGAGTTGTTGGCATTCAATAGAAGCTAAAGGAGGCAGGGAAGTTCTAGATACTTCTGCGGTAGCATGGCTCACTTGACACCTTGATTGTGGGCTTTCCACCTCCAGAACTGTGGGAGAATAAAGTTCTATTATTTTAAGTCCTCCAATGGGTGCAACTAGTATAATCACTTAGACATACTGTGATATGTTTGTACACCATGTCCTATCTGTACAGTGGATGCAATAAAACCTACCACACAAGGTTGCATAGGGTTACATAAGATGGTCTTATACAAGTATTTAGTACATGCCCAGATGTTTTTTATTTACTTGTAGGACCATCCAAACATTTAAGTGGTATTTTAAGGGAGTGTCAATTTCCTATCATGGGAAAAGTGAGGCAGAGTCTCAATCATCCAAAGTGATAAGGACATGCGTCAGTATGAGACTGGGTTTCAGTCCATCTAACAGAAACCAAACTGTAGTGGCTTAATCAGATAGGGAGTAATCCAGAAGGTTCTCACCTTCATTAGGTCATTAGATGACCTCGCTGTTCCTCTGGGCCTGGTGTGAAGGCTCCATGATGTCACCAAGGATCCAGATCCTTCTCTTTTCCTGCTCTCACCTTTGACTTTCATCCTTGCTGCTCAACTTCCAGCTTCCTCTGCTCTTTCCAGTGGGAAGAAGGAAAAGTCAAGGAGGAAGAGATTGCCCAGATTAAGAACACAACACTTTCCTAGAATTTCTCAAAACATTCAGCAAGATTCTTGTTGACCCAAACTGGGTCACATGGCCTTTCCTAAAAGTGAGAAAATACAGGAAATTTAGTTTTGTCCTGTGTTTAGTGCTGCTCTGAACAAAATACCAGTAGGTATTTTGTTTGTGGGGTGCCAGAGGACCGTGGGTTGGAGCAGATAATTTGCAGTGTCATCTATGAAAGGGCATCAGGAAGAAGTGGCAGATTGGACTGAAGGAATCCCTTCAAGTATAAGATTCTATGGCCGGGCATGGTGGCTCACACCTGTAATCCCAGCACTCGGGAGGCAGAGGCAGGAGGATTGATGAGCTCAAGGTTTGGCTGGGCTCCATAGTGGGCTCAGGGCCAGCTTGAACTACAATGCGTGACCCTGTCTCAAAAAAAAAATAAAATGAATAAATAAAAAGATTCTGTGATGTAGTTAATAGATTTCCTACCTTGAAGACATTACAATTTATATTGGAGGCAAATCTCAGACTCAGCTGTGGGGGTATGGTTTCCAGTACTAAGCCTTCCTAGAAATATGGTCTTGGTCATAGGCAAGTTATTTACAGTCTCAGCTTTGATTCCCACATCCGAAAAGTGGAGATGACAGTAACTGTGACTTTGATAACTACATAAGTTAATAGTCACAGTGTTCATGATATTCACCCCTCAATGCTGATGGGGACTGTGCTCCGGGACTCCCAAATTCCTGCAGATGCCAAAACCTGAGGATGCTCAAATCCTTTACATAAAATAGTATTGTGATGTTTGCATATCACCCAAACACATCTCTCTGTGTACTTTAAATCGTATCTAGGTTAAGTGAATGGATGGAAGAGACATAATGCTGATATAAATCAGGTTTGAAATAATTGAGATTTGCCACTTCTTATGTGAGATTTGGGGCATATTTCTGAAGCATCTTCTAGAAGTAGGAAGCAAGGACACTTTACATTCAGGGGACAGAATGAATGCCTAAGAATGAAAAGTTGTTTTGATCCATGTCATGAGTTGGAGATAATAGAAGCCACTCTAACAAGTTTAAGCAGAGAAGATTTATTAGAGTATTAGTGAGTTTAACGGACCAGCACTGTTCCACCACTAGTTCCCTTGCTATTACCACTCATGCTCAGCACTGGTTTGCTTACAGACTGAACATGAAACCCTGCCACAGTTGTCCCAGACATATTATTCATGCCCAACCTATAAGAAACAATGTTCCTGTACAGTCACAGCTGGATACCACCTCCTCCTAAACCTCGTGTAAATGCATCTCCTCCTCAGCTTCTAGTTCACATTTAGACCATTGCTGCAGAGGATCCTAGGTAATGTCGTCTTTAGCCTTCCAGGCTCTGTAATCCAGGCAGGTTTGCTAAAAAGAGATTGGTTAAGGTGCTTCGCCAGCAAATTATAGTATCATTCTCAGTAACTGTACTGTTGTACCACAACTTGCAGGTCACAAATGGCCTCTGGGAGAAGACTCTGCAAGATCGGGGGAACATAGTAAAGAGTTCAGGCCAGGATACCCCAAGATTCTACAGGGCAGGGACCGCAGGGACAGTGGGCTGCTGATAAGGGATACAGGGTGGCGTGGAGGGCGGAAAAGAGTTTCTAGCCATGCTTAGATGGATTGCACATAGAGAGAATCCTGCTTCTCCATTTCCCTTTCCTTGATCACTGTCGCAGGGGCTTGGCTCCACAGACCAGCCAGCTTACCACACGGCCCAGCCAGCTTCATCCTGGCAGAGCAAGGCGGGCAAAGGAGGGGCCCCTGTGGTAGCTACACAGTGTGCCTCCTGTGGCCTGGCTTGTATGACCCTTGATCTCGTCCTAAAACTTCAGATGTGAGACGGAGTAATCACAAAGCAAGAGGAAGTAACACTGGCCATGCTGAGAACCCTTTGTTTGAATCTCCCAGACATGAAGTTGGAGGAAGGAGCTGAATGATCTCCAAAACGGGGGCAAAAACCTAGCTGGGAATGTTATTTTCCTTTCTCTTCTCTTCCTTTCTTTTGTCTTTCAATTTAAGTTCATGTTTTATAGACTGTGTAAAATAGAGAGTCGGACAAATGAGCAATTAGATGGAATGGATCTTCCAGACAGCCAGGGTGGCAAGCTGAGTAATTCAAGTCCAGAAAGGATCTTTTATGCAAGAGAACAAACAGCCATGATTTATCCCCATCCCCCTACCTTTTATAGATTCTCTTTTTGTAGGCTTTTGCGGTGAATTTGACTGATTACTAACATTATTTCTATCTTTGCAGACTGTGTTCAACTTAGTCCTTTAGTTCAGTATACCTTGTGTAGGGGGAAAAAATCCTTAAATGCAACATGCTGGATGCAAAAACCATTTTCTAGAAACTGATTCAGTTTAATGCCATTAGATGCAATCAGAGGTTCCTAAGCATCTTACTGGAACTCTCTTCCAAATGTATCCTAATCCAATTTACCTTTCCTTTGGTATGTAAGCTTCTGACAGCCACAGTGGACATTTCTCAGACAGCAGTTTGGCGGGTCACAGCTGCCTTTTCTCGCTCTCTCTTCTTGCTTCATGTGAAGGACGTGGTATGCTGTCAGGGTGGGAGGTAGCCATTGGGTTGCAGTCTGTGCTGGCACAGGAAGGTGCTGTTGTGTTAGGAGCCTAATTTTAATGCCCAGGTGCATCAGATGTTGTGGGGTAAGTGAATGAGACAGAGCCCTGCTCTCAGTCCCCCAGATGACTTCTGAGTCTATTTCAGAACCACTGTCTTGTAACAGTGGAAGAACGTTTCATCTCTAATACAGCTGGAGCCTAATGACTCATGCATACACCATTTTAATGTTTCTTTTTCTATTGCTAATGTTTCTTTCTTAAGAAGAAAAAGCTTGCTGCAGCCACTCAAAAGGAGAGAAGAGTAATTTTCCATTGTTTCAACTTGAACACAAACAGAATACTTTAACTTTCACGTATGGTTTCCAGTGTGTGGGTGCAAGTGCAGCACAGGCACTCAACACACAGTGGAAACCAGGGGCCCCTCTGCAAACATGTCCCTGTTCCGAAGCATGAAATCCTCAGAGTAGCAAAGAAGGGAAACGTTAAAGTGAACAAGACTTTTGAAAGGAAATCTGAATTATATTTTACTGATGAGTGTATAAAGTTGTATAACCTCTCTGCAAAGGAGAACTTGACATTATTTAGTGAAATGTGAGTATAGTCTAATGTTCATCTTTCTTTCTCTGGTAATGTGAAAAAACAGAGCGTAAGTTCATTGCTGTGGCATTATTATATTCCCCAAAGTTGGGCATGCTAGCTGCCCAGCTCTATTAAACTCTATGGGTAGCTGATGTTGTACAGAGTAGGATAATAAACAACTACAGAAAAGAGTAAGAGAGAATTCCTCACACAATTATGAAGAAGCAATACAGAGAAAAGGAAAAGAGCAAGTGCTGAACAGTAGATATTGTGTGCTATGGTTTGAGTAAGACAGAGTGGGCACAGAATGTATATGTGTGTGTTCAGTATATGTTCCCTATACACTCACATGCATGTCTCATGTATATGTATGATATGTATATACATCTTATATATTCATACCCTTTGCAGAAAGAAATGATGTTGGTCAAAGGATACAAACTTTCAGTTACCAGATAAATTCTAGGGGATCCACATGGTGCCTAGCATTAATACTAATACATTGTATAGTTGAAATTTACACAATTTTTGTCAGTCCTACCTCCCTAAAGCTGAGGAGAAAACAGACAATGGAAAATAAATAGAAACTAGTGAAAAACTACAACTCACTGGAGGGAAGAGGAGAGGCAAGACTTCCCTGTACTTTCTATCTGGTTCTGAATTTGACTCACGTCTCTGGTGTACATGGGGATGATTTTCCGCTCCCCCCAGGCCCTGTTTCCGCGCTGAGGGCAAGGGCGTGGCAGGGCAGGCTGGAGAGGGGTGCCCCGGTGCCGGCACCCAGCTGCTCTGCCGGCCAGGATCCTTTGCAAGCTCAGCCATTTGTCAGTGTCCTGTCTCAGCGTTTCCCTAGGGCGGCCCTGGAGGGAAACTCCCAGAGTTCCCAGCTTCTTTTCCAAAGGAATCAGCGGTGTGATTTTCTCAGCTGTCCCTTCTGGAGAGCAGCCCTGTTTTCTTTGGCGTCTCTCCCAACAGCAGAAGCAACAGAACCTCTGTCCGCTCGTCACGTTTTGTTTCAGTCTGACAAATGCAATCACAGCTCTCGAGAATATCATTCCGAAATAATCTCCAGTTCGCACATCACCTTGCATTTGTATTCTCTTTTCACTCTAGCACACTTTGACTCTTGTGGAGGAGAAATAGAACGTGAGCGTTTAATGCGGATCTGTGGGAATGACCCGTCCCAGAAGAGACTCAGCACAACAGTGATGCTCTCCCAGTTCCCACACCCAACCGGCTGTCAGTCATAATCCTTGACTAAAGATCCGCAGGGATTCTTCGTCCAACAGGCTATTTACTTTTCTTTTGTTTATATGTCATCACGTATGATTCTCCAAATAACTATTTTATAAAACTTTTACAGAAGAGAAAGGAACTGGCTCAGAGAGGTTTAGTCATTGGGGAAGGTCACACAGCTTACTCAATAAAGGACTGGAAGTTTAATGTTTGCATTGTATCTTCTGCTTTCCTAGTGCGGCCAAACTCTGTTACATTATACTTTGCTCCTTTGGTCTTTCAAGTCGTTTGCAGACTCGTTGAGAGCAGTTGTAAGTTATGACTTCCTGTCAGTTGGAGCAGCATGATTTTTCTCCCTGCGGAGCTCTGTGTCCAGGTGTCTCCTCTTATAACCTTGAGATGCCATTTAGCACCCAGAGCTCAGACTCCCTAAGGCCCACAAGTACCACTGCTCCACTGCATGCATATTTTTAATTTAAGAATTACAAACATTTATTTCTTTAAAATTTTGGTATCACAAATTTAAAACATACCCAGATGCACAGAGCATACTTTTCTCTCAAATAAATGACTCCTCAGAACATAGGACTTTGTCTTATATTTGCACCCTCACAGGGTCTTGTGTATTAATTCAAACTACAGTTTGCTTATTTACTTTGAACCACAAAGGCTTGTGGTCAGGACACATTTCTGCGATTATCTTACATACATATACCATGGGCTACGCAGAGAGGTAACCTAATGGGAAGGTTTTAAAAACAACACGCATTTGTATGGTTTCCATAATTATTCATGGTCTGTGACCTCACAGAGGTGCATATCAGACACCACAATACAGAAACATCTTCAAGTCGCGGGAATTGCAGTCTGGTAGTGGCAATGGCTGACCCTGTGCTCATGCACACGTGGGCACAGACAATCACGTGACCCCTGGTCTTGCGTTCCGGAAATGCGCAGCTGTGGAGGGTGGGAGGTTCCCAGGAGCAGCATCACCTCACCAGCGCCAAAGCACTTCTCCTCAGACAGTCAGGGAGGACGGTGCGCTTAGAAACCCACTCGCTTACTCAACAAGTGACCCTGACCATGACCTAGCACAAAATTGATGAGTGTCAAAACTGTGGTAAAATGGCTTCATAAAATGTGAGCATGTAAAAGAGTGATATTTTGAAATATATTACCCTAGCAGTTACGTGGCTAAGAAAATGGAAATGTGAATTATATGTAGGTGGGCAATTAACTTTTCCTCAAACTTTAGAAGTCTTTACATTGTTTGACCAAGAAATTTTTTTCTTCTCTCCTATATTCTTATTAATGAAATGGACAGTTGCTTTATAATACACTGAGCTATAAAGAAATGTAACAGCTTTGTGTTGACTTTGTTCAACTTCCAACCTCTTTCTTATTGACCTAACTTTTAATTTTATTTTTGTCTAAAAAAGGAGTCTTTCTTATTAAAAATAAACTACATTTCAGTGGGTATTGAGTTTCAGTTTTGCAAAAGAAGGAGAGTTCTGGAAATGAATGGTGGGCAGTGGGGGGATACCAAGGAAAATGTGCCGAAAAATGATGAAGATGGTAAAATTCATGTTATGTGTATTTTAGCACAATGTAAAATAATAGAAATTTAAAAATTAAAAAGGCACTGCTTTAAGCAAAAAAAAAAACCCACAAGATATAGGTGGAATGAATAATTGGCCTTTTAAAAAAGAGATTTGTTATTACTCAGCAAACAAAAAAAAATCTAGTAGGAAATGATATTGGCACAAACCGTTTCTTTCAATTTATATTGAAATTGGGAGAGCAGAAAGCAGCTGTTTGGAGGCTGTGGAAAGTTTGGTGCTGAGCTGATGCCAAGTCCAGCTTCCGGCTTCCGGTGTGAGGAGATGTAGGAAGGGCCAGGTGGACTGCCTCTCCCCTCTGTCCCTGGCTACTTGACTACACCACCATGACACTGTGCACATCTCTTCATCTCCTCCTTACTCTAAAAGTCCTATTTACTCAGGTTCAAAATCTTCCAGGATTCTGAGTTACCTCCCGTCCATGTAATGTTCTTGCTTCCTTGGGGTGATCTTGCCCCCCACTTCTTTAGAGTCTGATATTACCATCAGATTTGTGATCAAGAAGAGATCACCATTCCCACTTGGTCTCCTAGACCTAGAAAGGCCACACTACTGTCCTGAAACCTCCTGAAGCTTTGCTTTCTTCTGAGTTTACCTCTGTCTCCTCAAAACTATCCCTGGCTAACCAGGCAAGGCCTCCTTGAGGCTGAGCCGGCTGTGGGAGAAGTAACATAGCTTCTCACACTGCTCAGGAGATGTGGGTAGGCCGCAGGGACTCCTCCAGCAAAGGCACAGTGATTCAGTAGAAATCACAAAGAGAATAAGAAATTCAGATGCCAACTTGATTAAGCCAAAGAACACTCTGGCCTTGGTGAATAAGTAATCATAAATAGGAAGAGGCTTTGAGTTGCCTCATGGAGCCTGTTTTAAGTGGTAAGAGTTTGACCACCACATGAATGTAAATATACTTATTAAGGTTCTGATTTAGATATTCTTCATGTTGCATGACATGTTGACTGATGAAATGTATATGTCTTCTGAAAAACCAACTGACTACATACTTAAGAATATGAGATCTGCAAAGTGTCTATGATGCAGAGACACTGTTGGGCCTTACAGTGGATTTGACAGAGCTTGGTCCAGAGAGGCAGACTCAATAAACATTTTCTTCTTCCCTAAGTTTTCTCCCTCTGTCAATTCAGTCACTTTCCCCAAGGCCCTGCAAAAGTGTCTAAAGAATGAATCATCATCTACTAAGACACTGATAAGGATTTGTTTTTAGCATCTAATAGGAAGGACATATTTGCTAAATTCTAAGCTGTCCATATTGTCTGTCAGATGGGACAACATGACAAGAGTTGTTTGAAATTATGCATTTTCTGGAACTATCCATGACTTTGAACCTTGATAATTGTTATTTCACTGTGCAGCAAGATGGTGTAAAGATAGTTGGATGATATCTAGCATTTATTGACCATTTGTATGCAAAATGTTGTCAAGGTTTAGATACATTATTCAATGTTAGCAAGCCCCCTGCTGTGGCAGACATTAATTACCTTATTTCATGGCTAAGAGAGCTGAGTTTCTAGAAGGAACTGGGGTTTACACAGGACCACCCAGCAAAGAAGACTGGAGTACAGTGTTGAGCCCAAGACCAAGCCCAGATCTTCAGCAGGATCCACAGATTGATTCTGAGCAGAATCTGCCTTTGCTCTTTCTAGTACCTGTTGACTACACCCAGAACACACAGTGGTGTCAGAATTCCCTCCAGACAGCCTCCATCTCTCAGTTCGATATATCTGGGAAACCCAGCACAAGTCTCTCTGATCATCTTTTGGACATGAGCAAATTGACTGTTTCAAGTGTGAAGCTAAGGTCATTTTGTGTTTGAAGTTGTATAGTTTTTTAAAAGAAGGGTCAATATAGATCAATTTCTTCCTTTCCCTTTGATGTTTTTTTTTTTCTCCTGGCTCAGAACAATTCACTCCTCTGCTCTAGTAGCACTTAGCACACTTTCCTCCTTTGGGCTTGGTAGGAAAGTGCCTGGTGGCTTCTCCCACATTTCTTGTGACGCACATGTCCTTCCGTATGCCACCATGTATCTCCATGGGACAGCCCAAGGCCTTCTACTTGTCAGGCACTAAATGCAAGTTTCTCTGTGGTTTATCATAGGACACAAAAGCCAACTACTTTCTACAAAGAAAAACTTTAAGGAGGTGGACTCCAGAACCCAGAACCAGGGGCTGATAGCCTTGTGATTTTTTTCCAGTGTCCCCAACTCAGCTTGCTAGTATGTCCTGGGAATCTGGTGTTCGTTGCTTAGATGAAGAGTTTGGGTAGAATCAGGCCATTTTTCATACCCCAGAGTCTTCCCAACAGTACTGGAGAAGGACAGGATCAAGAGCTTTCGTGTCCATGTGCCAGCCCCAGCAAGCCCTGTTGGGCTGATATCTGATTTGGATGACTCCTTGAAGCAGGACAGCCATATCAGCTTCTTGCTGATAACAGTAATCAGATTTTATAGCAGAGTCGCCACTTAGGCAGGGTAAAGTGGGAGGCACCTTGAGGTATTGATTTGCACTGTGGATCTTTTCCATGGAGTAGGATGAATATTTTGTGCTGAAACACTTTTCCTTCTCTGTACCCAGGATGTTTTCCCATGCATGTTATGAGACAGAAGTCCTTTTGTGTATCTTTTTTATTTTCTCAGTTAACACACTGGAACTAAGGGTTGTGAGAAAAATTACTCATGTAGTGTGTGTGGCTGGCTAGAGGTGTCATCCATTTTAGATAACAGGAGGAAGTGTAGATTATTTGATAGGGTTTCTGCCATTTTCAATTCATCTTCCATGTTTCATACTGCTTTAAAAAAAAATACTTCCCTAGGTGCCAACTGGCTAAAGAGAATCTTTTTTAAAAATCACTAACTACTCTGTGCATTTTTGAATTCTTAATCTTTGCATTTGGAAGATAATATTCTCTAGGTAGCTTTGCACATAATAATAGAGATGAGAATGCATGGATATTTCTGCACCGATTCACAAGGAAGGCTTTTCCAGATGTGGAATGCCGTGGGGAGTAGATCTGGCTTAGATAATTGACAGCTGCCAGCCTGTAATCTTCTCTGTTAAATTGAGGCTGGGTCTACAGAAGGTACCCCAACAGCTGGGCTGCTGGGAGCCAGGTTCCTGCACATGGCACAGCTTTCCCCTGACATTTTTCCGCAGAGACCTCACCCGCTACAGCAGCATTGCCTGCTTCAGGAAGTGAGGGAACCTGTAACCCCCACCTGGCATGTGAGAGGAAAGGCCTTGACCCACTCAAATGGGCCACTACGGGAATAACTGGAAATACTTTATTGCATGAGCTCTAGCATTTTGTTCCTCAATTCTTTTAGAGACTAGTTTTTGTTTTGTTTTGTTTTGTTTTGTTTTGATTTCCTTTTGTAGTGCTAGAGCTGGAAGCCAGAGATGCTCTACTGTGAGGCTACATTCTCAGTGCTTTCACTTTTTTTTCATTTTGAGACAGGTTAGCCTCAAAATTTCGATCATTCTGCTTCAGTCTCCTAAACAGCTAAGATTACAGGCATTCACCACCATGCCTAGCTGAAACCAGTGTTTAAGATGAGCTGGGATTATAAAATAAAAGAACTGAAAATATCAGCCAAAAAGCAGAAACATTTCCCCTTTAGGGGCAATGAATAGTGTAGCTCCGTGTTCTATTGTTTCCATTTGAGACTGTTAAATCTTAACCTGAAACTTCTTACTAGCTTCTCACCCTCTCATTTCCTGTTTGAGCAGGTGTCATAATACTCTCTGTTGTATCTTATCACAGGCTTGTTCTGGGCATCAGAGAAATTAATGTAAAGCGTTTATCCTTTATAATGCCAGTTTAAATAGACCGCATAGATAAAGAAGTAGTTTGGGGCAACCATGGCTTCTAATTCTCTTCTTTTCTGAATTATGGCCTACATTGTAAGTGTTCCCTGATAATAGTAATGCATTCATTTGGTGGACACTGTATGTGCCAGGCATAGAGCTAAATGGTCTACGGGCCATATTTTATTTGATAGTTACAATCACATTCATCTTGCTGCTGCTCGACTTGCTCCTATAGCCTCAGCCCACACTGGTGGAACCTGGGTTCTGAACCTGGGGTGCACTTTCCTGTAAGGTGCCTTGTCAAAGAAAGAGCGGTACCCACCATGTTTAATGCTGACACCTCAGAAGTGAGCTAAAGTGGTGTCAGGGACTGAGATACGTTCTGCTGTTTAACTGCAGGTTAGGGCCCAAAGTCGTGGAATGCAATCATACTGTTCCAAAGTCGTGGAATGCAATCATTCTGTTGTTTTGGGGGGAAGTAAGATGACATTGGAAAGAGACATGGGGAGCAGTGGGTGGAGGGAGAGAGAATTCATAAAAATTTGGCTTTTTTTTTTTGAGACAGTGTCTTGCTTTGTAGTTCAGGCTGGCCGTGAGCTCAACTATGTAGCCCAGGCAAGCCTCAAACTCAGCAATCCTTCTGCCTCTGCCTCCCCAGTACAGGGATTACAGGCGTGAGCCACCACCCCCAGCACTGAAAAATTTGGATTTATAAATCTCATTCAATATTTTCCATGCAAATAATCTTTAAGAGTATCTAATTAATTAGTTAATGGAATTTTGATGTTCCTAGTGCAGGAGATATGGAACTAATGATCTTGATAGTCTTCATAAAAGATTAAGAAAGGCATAAAGTGAGATAATTCCCAAGATTGCAAAACTTTGGATGACAGAGGTGATTACCGTTGAGGTGGGGGTGGAAGTGGTGGAGGGAGTAGAAACGGGGGGCTGGGAAGAGAGGAGACGCCTTCAGGAAGTGCTTCACCCCCAGCTCCTCAGAGTCTTCCTTATTGTCTGTAGAGTGCATTTTAACTTTGGCTGTGGTTGGTCCCTGCCTGATTCCAAGAGCAAGTAGACAAATTCCAGACACCCGTTGTCTACCCCTAGCAGAGGCTTCTGGTTGTTTAGTCCCGCTCATGCTAAACAGGCAGTGATGAAACATTTGCAGCACAGCCTTCCCAACTTTGAACCTGGTGATTCTGGAGCATGCTGTAAATATGCAGCCCTCACAATTTCGAACAGATCCAGGGCGCTTCCATTTCTCCGGAGCCCATGGGCTGAGCTGCCCTTGGTAGCTGCCTCCTACCAGCCGTTTTTGCTCCTGCCTGGCATCTACCAAGGTCAGTTGGGAGAATTTTCAATTTAGTAGGAAATCGGGTTCTTTCCCTGTTGAGGCTGACTACTGAATTTGAGGATAAGAAATAACATTTATAAAGCGCAAACAGAATAGCTTCTTCTGCACAGTCAGTTCTTAGGTTTCAAATGTTGATTATCCAGTGTTGGGAGTTATTTAAGAATTTGTTTTTCAGCTTTCCTGGACAGTTTTGACTTTTCTAATCATATTTTCATTTCCTCTGACCAAAAGCAAAGTACAGAAATGTGTTCAAACTGGACCCTGATCATTTTACCGCTCACGAGCAGTTCGTGGAAGGGAGGGAGCATTTCTTATTTACCTTCACCCTTTTTCTCCCCACCAGCAGTCACGTGGTCATCTTGAAGGAGCTAGTTTGTGGGCGGATTAGGTGCAGGTGACTATTTCACTGTGTGCAGGACAGAAAGGGAAATGTGGCTCTGAGTTCGCTCGTGAAGAGAGGCTCTTAGGTCCCCGGCACCTGCAGAGACTGTGGCTCCTCTGTGACTTGGGGCATCATGATTTTCACACAGGGAGAGGAATACTTGATCTGAGACATGCAGCCCATGATGGATGAGCTGGCATCTTCTGCCCCATGCCGCAGACGTGGGTTTGTTTCCATCTTTTAGGCCAGGCTTAGGAAAGTTGCTCATGTCTAGGGCACCCTGTCCCCCAGGTGCCAACCCACAGAAGTCCACATGTCTTTCCTGATCGGTGGGCCAGGCCTCTCATATGCTCTTGACAGTCCCAGATTGACATGCGAGGGACTGAGGCGAGCTATTCTGTCTGCCTTGCCAGTAAAATCGACAACTATGAACCTCTGGGACCAAAGGCACAAGCAGAAGAAAGACTGCCCAACAGTAAGAATTTGAAGTAAAGCAAGTTATAAGGCTAATAAGGAGAAAATCTGTGCCCAAGCTCAAGGAAGTGGGGTAGTGAAGGAGATGGATGCCTGGCTGCTGGACTGGGGGAAAGGAAGCTTCCACTGGCTCAAGAAAATTATTGGATTCTCTAAGGTGGCTCCTGAAGGTTTTGGGCTCAAAGACAGAAACAGACAAGAGCTGGGGACCTTGCTATGGAAACACAAGACACATTCTCTACCATGTACTTCCCTCCCACATGTGCACGCTCATGTGCACACACACGTACACACACATGCACACACACATGAAATACCCTCTGCACTGGGTGATCTCTGACACTTGTCCCTTCTTTATTTTCTCAGCATTGACTGAGAACCCCAAATATTTTTATGTGGATAATATTGATCAATATTTATCACATTGAGAATTACAGTTGAGAAATTTAAAAAGTGATTTATCAATTTATTTCAAGAAATGTGCCTATTACATGTTAGCATAAATTATTTTTAGTGAGGAAAGAATTTTTCTAAAGTAATTACTGAGATCTTCATAGAGCTAGCCTAATGAGAGGTGGCTAGGTTTCCTATCTGCTTCTATGGCCAGTCTGTTCCTGTAGTACATCATGCACTGCCTGGAAAACTCCACCACGCACTAGAATAAGAGTGAGAGAGGACGATAGATAATATTTTTGTTTTATTGTGAAAAAAAGAGTTTTAACTTCTCAAACCTCCTGGGAAGGTCACAGGGACTCCTAGTGCTCCCCATCCCATACTTTGAGAACTGCTTCCCTAGTGCAAATTCCCTAAAACTGATCCCTGTCTGCCTTAACATGTAGCCATCTTGTATGATGATATTTCTGCCCCAGAGACAAACTACAATAAGATTGACATTGAATGCCCCATGGGTGGTCTGGCCAAACTCTTGCTCATAGACCAGAAAACAAGATAATTCAGGGCATGAGACAGTCTCCTTTCCAACATGTGAATCTCGAATTGTACATGCTCTGCTTAGTCTGGGAGCCTCACAACTGCCAAAAGCTTTTTATCATCGGAGTTGTGGCTCCATCATCTCTCTGAGCCTCCTGTTTCTGTTGCCCGAGAGTGGCTTAAATTGCTGCCTTGTTGACCGAAGCCTGAGTATTTTATCTGACTCATCTGCTCTTTCTGGGTACAGGTTTGTCCCCCTCGGTCCTAATGCCCTTTTCCCTTCATCAAGGCAGTGGCTGAGCAGACGTCAGTCCAGTGAGCATGAATGGAGAGCAGTGGTTCCCAAGAACTGAGAGCTGGTTTCCCTTAGCGTCAGACTTTGTCTGCCGGAGGGAATGACAGCGGTACAGACACTCAGTCTGCGGCCAGCGTGAAGATCAAAAAGAGGCTGCTCATAAAACAAAGCAAAAACAGAGGAGAACACATTTGATGCTGTTCTAATGCAGGAATTTCATTCTTAATGTAGCTAGAAAAATACTCAGTTTCACTCTGGCTTTGGGGAAACTGCATGTATCAGTGCGCTGACCTCAGCAGGGCTGACAGAGGACTGGCCTCCGAGATTCATGTATAGTCAGGGCATGAGATAGAGAGGAGAGGTTGGGATCACCCAGTGTGTGTGAGGGAAGTGAGTATGAACGTGCGTATGTTAATGTGTGTGCATGAGTGGTGTGCATAGGGGGAAGGGAGGTAAAAAGTAGAGACTTCGTCTCTTTAGCAGATTCCTGAATCTTATCTCTTTGTCCCCCGCTAAACACAATTACCTCACAGACATCACACTAGGGAATTGAAAAGCCAGGGTTGCCCCTGTGTGATCTCTGTGACCTTGGTGATTACTCATCTCTCTGTATCTCAATTTTCTTATCTGTAAAATGGGTGTCACAATAATATCTAAGAGATACTATTTGAAAATAGAAAGATAGCATACATAGATGCATTTTAGACAGCTATTATGTGATATTAGGCACAAAATAAACCATAGATACTGTTATATTCTTTTTTTTTTTTTTGACAGGGTTTTGCTTTGTAGTTCAGGCTGGCCTTGAGCACACTATGTAGCGCAGGCAAGCCTCAAACTCATTAATCCTCCTGCCTCTGCCTCCCAAATGCTGGAATTACAGGCGTGAACCACCACACCCAGCGCTGTGGTATGTGATGCTGATTGCTGGTGGGCATGAGTCACCACACCTGGTATTGTTGCATCTGGTTACTGGGATCAAACTCAAGACCTTGTGCTTGTTAGGCAGGCACCAGAACCACTGAGCTAAATCTCTGGCCCAACACTGTTATATTCTTATTATTGCCATCTTTTAAATCTTCATCTGCAAAGTAGGAATTTCCAGGTTGTTATAGGGATTAAGTTAGAAAGTAGATGGTCAAATCTTGAACAGAATGTCCAGGATATACTATTGAAAGTCATGCATCACTGGCACAGTAGTGTGTGCCTATAATTTTATCTACTCAGGAGGATGAGGCAGGAAGATTGCAAGTTCCAGGTTAGCCTAGGGAACTTAATGATAATTTGTCTCAAGAATAAAAAAGAACTGGCAGTGTAGTTTAGTGATAGGACATCCCATGTTTCATAAACAATAGCAATTATGAAAAAAACAAGTAATGATTTGGAAGTGAATGAATAATTTAATTTTGGATCTGAGAGTTTTTTCACGTGTAGGTCTCTAGTCCTTGAACAGGAGCATACAATTCTTTGCACTGTTTCAAAAACAGGGCAGCGGGGGCTGGAGATTTAGCTCAGTGGTTCCAATGCTTGCCTTGCAAGTGCAAGGTCCTGAGTTCGATCCCCAGTAACCTCATACAATGGTGGGTGTGGTGACTCACGCCCACCAGCAATCATTCCTACATACCACAATGCCAGGCATGGTGGCTCATTGCTGAGTTCAAGGCTTGCCTGGGCTATATAGTGAGCTCAAGGCCAGCCTAAACTACAAAGGAAGACCCTGTCTCAAAAAAAAAAAAAAAAAAAAAAACCAGGGCAGCCGTTCTTTTTTTTTTTTTTTTAATGAACATGTAACAAAAATCAGGGAAAAATGATATGTACAACCACGGAAGCAACAGCTAGCACCTGTGGAGTGTTCATTTTGTCTCAGTACTAAGCTAGGTACTGACCTGTCCTGTCTCCTTTGTCACCATGATCCTTGAAAGGAGGCACCATTATTATTTCCTCTTTGTACAGTAGGAGAGCCAGGTCTTCCAGAGTCCCACCAGCAACACAAGGTCAGGACAGCACTGTCCCCAAGCAGGGTGGTTCTGGGGTCAGGTCCTGTCCCTGGTATAGTAACAGTGCGGGTGGCTCAGACTGAGGGGGAAGGACATTATATCCCAGTGTGAGCTCAGTAGGTCACAGTACTGTGCTCTGCATGTGACAGAATTAGATTTTTCTGTTCTGTTTAGATAAAATTAGAGACACAATGTTTTATCATCAGTATGTGCAGAGAGTGCATATCTGCTTCTCTGGTGACCAATCACTGATCCTACAGCCCAGGCATTGAGCCAAGTAGAGATTGTTGCAGAGATCAGATGTGAGACTGTCAGAGTTCTGAAAAGCCACAGAGCAGGGCAGTATAAGGAGGGGTTCATACACAAACGCACAGGGAGTTTCTCAAGAGCTTGGAAGTGATGTGTGCAAATGCCCGGAAGAGCCAGAGGTGAGATGTGATCCTAGACTAGAGGGACATTCTTTTCTGAAGCTGATTGGAGGGTCCTCCAAGGAACCTACTTAGTATATTTCACATCTTCATTAAGACAATTTGGTGGCCAGGTGTGGTGGCTCATGCCTGTGATCTCAGCATTCAAAAGGCTGAGGCAGGAGGATCACTGTGAGTTCTCGCCCAGCCTGAGCAATATAGGGAGACCCTGTTAAAAAAATAGTAATGAAAGAATTATGCCACAGCAGGCATAACTCTTTCTAAGGAGTCTGTAGCTCCTACAAAGTAGGAGCTAGTGAGAGTTACACTGAGGCCTGAGTTCAACTCTCGGTTCCACCACTTACAAGCTCTGTGGTTGTGCAAATACTTGATTCTCCAAGCCTTCAAGGGATGGTTGTAAAGATTAAATAAGACAGTGACTGTAAGTAAAGCTCTTGGCCCTTTGTAAGTCTCCTATTAATGGAGCCATTGTTATCACTGTTGTATAATCAGAACTTCCCAATAACTGGTTCCCTGATTGTCCTGTTGGGCGGTGAGGCTGTCCTTCAATCGAGTCTCTTTCTCATTGTGCCTGATGCTGGTTTAGGGACAAGAAGGTAGGATGCCAAGCCTCACTTCCTTGTAGGTGAAGTGTAAGGTGGAATCGACTATGCTTCTCTGCTTGATCCTTCTAGTACCATCCTAGTATGAAAATTAGTGTGAAACTTGTGCAACCATTGTGGAGATCTGTGTGGAGATTTCTCAGAAAACTAGGACTATGGGTCCCATTTGACCCTGCTATACCCCTGCTAGGAATATACCAAAAGAACTTAAAAACTCACATTGGAAAGACAGATGTACATCCTTGTTCATAGCAGCTCAGTTCGTGATAGCTCAATCTTGGAAACAACCCAAATGTCCATCAACTGGAGAGTGGATAAAGAAGATGTGGTTTTTTTTACAAAATGGAGTATTACTCTGCCATAAAGAATGACAAGATCAATCCATTTAGGTGCAAATGGAGACATCTGGAGGATATACTAATAAGTGAAATCAATAGAT
>PVIC010035163.1:0-19202 GCA_004025085.1 Thryonomys swinderianus | reverse complement strand
ATATGATGTACAAACATATATCAAACTATCACATAGGCATTACCAATAAGAGATATTTTAGCCACATTGGAGTATACCTATACATTTATGAGTCAAGAAGTTTTTAATTAGTGTCCTGAGAGTGCAATTCTCTTGCACTTCTCATATAAAATGCCCCCTTCAATATGTGAAAATAATGAATGTAGAAATATATAATGAACAACACATGATGAAATCCTATGACTTAATGTTAGTAAATTTTAGTAACTATAGGAGGTGCTAATTGCTTACAAATCATCAAGCTTGCTAATCATTAAGCATTGTCTGGATCAGAAAGATTACATACTTATTCAATAACCTAAATATTATAGTTTCATAGTGTTATAATCTCCATCTTTTCTATGCTCATTATTAAACACTTCACAGGTTATTCTATATCCATGACTTCTAATATTTCCAAATATTTGTTTCATTGACCTTTCATTATATATACACCTTGTTTTTTTTCAAGGAACATTAAAATTAATTTGAAGAAACTCAAATTTTTGAATTCCTCATGCTAATAGAATCTCATTTCTTCTTTAATTATTATTAATGTAGTGTGGATGTCCTACAGACTTAGATAATTCTAAGTTTGAACCATGAGAAATACGATTTGAGCATCAGGAAGTAGATGTTATGCCAAAAAACTAATACTCATGGCATTAGATACAAATGAGTTCAAATACTGATGGGAATTTCTTACAAGGAAATGGTAAGATTTTGTTTCTAGGTAGTAGAAAGAGCTTGAAACTTATTAGTGTCCCCATAATTTTCAGCTTTCAACTGTTGGAAAGCTGGTGCAGCCCAAAGACCCAAATATCTAAGATCACAAGGAACAGAGACCCTCACGTAGCAAGATGACTTCGGCAGCTACTCCCATGCAGGCTTCGCTATGTGGGAACACATATCGGCACATTCTGACTTACTCTAGTTAAGATCCATAACTACAGAACAAATAAATAAGAACAAATATTCAGAATAGACTTATAAATTGCAACAATATTTAGCAAGATTATCTTTTGGAATAATAGTCAATTTCTGAATTGATACAGGATAGAAGATGTAAGGGAATGTTCATTTTGACTAATTTATTGGAGCCAAGAAACATTTTAAAAATATTTTTCAGTATCCACTAAGACAGGAAATGTGGGTACTATTGACCCATCCTCTCCAATCACAGGGCTTAACACAGCAAAAATGTATATATCTCCTTTCAAAGAGAAAAAATATTTATAGCATCATTTATAAGGCCTCAAATAGAATGATTCATTTATTCATGAATGAAATACTGAATAGTTTAAATTTATAAATTAGAATAATATGGAGCAAACAGTGAACAATCCATGCATAATACTATGAATTTCATAAAAAAAATTTTTTAGCCGGGTGTGGTGGCTCACACCTATAATCCCAGCACTCGGGAGGCAGAGACAGGAGGATTGTTGAGTTCAAGGCTTGCCTGGACTACATAGTGAGCTCAGAGCCAGCCTGAACTACAAAACGAGACCCTGTCTCAAAAAAAAAAAAGATATATAAAAATTTTTTTAAATTGAAAACAAGATACAAGAAAATATTCGTATAATTTTGTTAAAATTTGCAAAATTTTTAAGAAACCTGAAAGGAGACCTGATGTTTGAAGTGTGAAAAATGGTTACCTTGACTGATAATATCCATTAGAATGGGATGGTAAAGGCCTTCTGTTGTTGTGATGGGAGATTATATTTTTGTTTAGGTGCTTAGTATATAAGTATATTCTCTACACGATATGCACCAGACTATGTCAAATTAATTAGGCTCCATCTTTAGGTTTTGTGCATATCTGTAAACTTGGTTTTAATTATATATTTTTAATGCATATGAAATCTAACCTGGAAGGAGTTTCTGCCAACTAAATGCAAAAATGTGAACATTAAAATACTATAAAGAAATAAAGCCAGCTGAAAATTATAGTAATAATTAATAATAAATAAAAGCATTTTAGTAATTCTCAAAGGAGTAGAATGATATTTTTCATCACCAGATGTACCAAACTGTAATGTAGTAGACAAAAAAGAGAAAATTCCCATTTTCCAAGAACTGATGTGGTTCCATATTTAGTTATACACTCCACTAAGTGTGAAAACAAGGTGATAAATGACACTGTGAGCTGATATTAAAATTATCTCATAGTATACTCCACAGAATGCTTATTAATTATAAAACAAAATTTAATTTTATAATGTAGCCCTCTCAGATGCCCACTCACACAAGGGATCAATAATGGGAAGACACTCTTATGTGCTCTCTGATGTGAGACATTTAAAATTATCACTGAATTTGCACTAAAATTATTTAACAGTAATCTAAAATTAGGAATACTGAGTTTTTGCCATTCTACAAAATAACTGAATTTGGAGAGGGAAACATCAACATAGTGATAAATACAGCTTCCTCCATTCTTCCTAACCACATTCAATAAAATAAGCCATGTTGAACAGTAACACAACACAGTACATGTACAAACCTAACCCCCGACGTAATTTCAGCAAGGAACCCCATTTTCAGACCCACCTTACTTAAAAATAATATAGGAACAAGTAGTAAAAAATGAAGAAAGTATCTATATAAATATATTGAAAATAGTCTACAAAAAATTTTGACTTGTTATGGTAATTACCAGAATCAGTCATTATTTTAAGGATGGAAATTTAGAATAAAGATTTTAAAATGCATCTAATTTTTTTATTCACAGGTGGTGGTTTAAGTAAATTGTGTCCCCTTACATTTCCATAAGTAAGAAAACATTTTTACAAGTGGTGAATAACTGTGTCTACTTTTAGAAATTATAAAAGTATGCACATCCTGTATTGGCCTCATGATCATATTTTTTAGGAATCATTTGACCTATAAAGAAGATGTGCTATAATAAGAGCTTTGAACACACATTTTGTTGCAGTTGTGAATTTCGAATTTCTTTCCTCTATTTTTCGCGTGTGAGAGAGGTAATCGATGGTCTGATGTTTCCCTGTGCATGGAAATTAAAGTGTGAAGTGAATCTCATCCTTTCCTAGTTAGCATTTTTATTGAACAGTCTCAGCCCGATCATTTGTAAGGAATCATTTGCATGTTTCTTTTTTTCTTTCTTTCTTTCTTTCTTCCATCCCTGAAAGGTCAGCTGGTATTACTCTCCTGCTCTGACAGTGGAGGTCACTAGACAAAAATAAGAATAAGGAAGGCTTGTGAATGGTGAAGAAAAGCACCACAATCACATGGAGCATAATCTGCATGGTGCCTCACTGAATCTTACGACATAGCCTGTTAACCCTGGGAAGACTCCCTTCCTCTATGGTGTTCCTACAGCTCCTAGTATTTCTAGCATCAGGGTAACTCTATGAGACTTTATTGTACAGTTTGTTGAAAATGAAACCCTGATGGTCAGCTTCTCTGAGGAAGAGCTGATCAGTACCTAGTCCACAACTTTCAGTTATTATATGGAAGGAAGAATAAATGAGTAGAGTGACACACATTAGAGTGCACCATCCATTTTCAAGGAGATACAAAGACCAGGAAATGATACAAATTCTAAAGCAATTTATTTATTAGACTGTAAGGCCCAGGTAGACATTGTACATATTTTATTCACCATTTTATTTCTAATTCCCAGCACAATGTTTGGTACATTTTAAGTCTTTGTTAAGTATTTATTGAAAGGGTATTATGAGCAAACACAGTAAGGAAAAGCTGTCTAGCTGGGTACTGCTTGAACTCAAAAGATCATTAGACCTTCAGTGAAGTTACAAACCTTGCAAAGATGTGTAAAGCAAGACCTTAAACTACACAGAGATTATTCCTGCTTTGTATTATCCTTGATGCATATATGTATCAAATATATTAGACTGGCCATGTTACTTTTCCCACTACCACTAGTTGGGACTACTTTTAATTGGGAGTATCATAGCAAAATTAAACACGGTCAATATGAAGAAAACAGTGCTATATCACACACAATAAGACTCATTTATGAATAAACAGTGTTTAGCTAATTTTGCTCGTTTACAGCATCAACCATAATCATAGCCTAGTTTAAAGTCTCACTTCATATCAAGCAAGTGCTATTTCTAAGACTTAGAAATACTCTAGAGGGTCCATCCTTCTCTAAGCAATAGAGAATAGGGGATGATCAGTAATGATCAAAAACAAGAAGCCCTGGACATAATATATGCAGCACTTTTGGAGAGAGTATTAGAGAAAAGAATGAGATCAGGTTGTCAAAGTCATACATATTTAATTTTTACAGATTCTACCACTCATCATTTCATTGCAAGTTTTTCAAAAATATAAGTAGAAATGTAACTACATTATTTCTAAGAGTATTAATGATATGCGTGAAATGCCTCATTGTTATATCTCTTTACTAATTTACTGTGCCAACAAATCTATCAAGCTAAATATCAAAATCTCCACTGTCAGCATTTGTAATTGGTTTCTATGAGTTCTTACTAATTGCATTTCTAAAATAATTTTTAATTAAAGACGTGGCTGGAGAAGCTATGCTATACCAGGAGATAGCATGAGTGCACAGTTGAATAAATTTTAATATGTCTCATTTGATAGAAAATTTCCTTTTCAAAGCAACCTCCTCTAAGCCACTGAGATTTCCATATAACTTCTATTAACAGCTTTTGGAGATTACTACATCCCATAGTGATTGTTACAGCTTGTATCAGTGCTCTGGAAATTGCTTTGCTTAGAATTGATACCCACATCATTCTCTTTCCCGTTCCCTCCTAATTAATCTCAAATATCATTATGCCAGAAAGACCTTCTCTAATCACCCCAGATAGTCACCCTAGATGTTCCCCAAAGCCTCCATCGCTCATCAGTGGGGACGTTTAGAGGCAGCTTCTGAGGCTGTCTTTTGAAGGCGTGCGCTATGCGGATGGAGAGAATGTGACCACTAGGTGGGTTTAGCACCGTCCTAGATGTGGATACCGGCAACCGCACCCTGGCTCTGGGTAGCTACATTCCACAAGCTCGAGATATGGATGGAATGACAGGGAAAGACAGACTTACCGCTGCTGCTCGCTGCTTCATTGTCTCTCGCCTGCTTTGCCAAAGATTTTTCTCCTCTGTGATGCCCTTCACCCTACCACCCTACCTGGTACCAGCTGACTATGGGCTGAGAGGTCTGCAAAACTGTGAGCTGAAATACACGTGTCCTCCCCGAATTTGTAGGTGTCAAGTGTTTTATTCCAGCCATGAGAAAAATAACTAAGAATGATACTAGTCTACTTTTGTAATGAGGTTAGCTTGCTTGGGTGTTTTAAAACTCTCAGGTGTATAAAACAAGTCTTTGTTGTACAGGATTTCTCCCTACATCACAGCACCTAGAACACTTAACCTTCTTCATTCACTCATTTAACAAGGAATAATATCGACCTGAGCTCATAAAGTGCCTTGTGAGTGACCCTAACTGTTGGAGAACGGATTGGAAAGCAGAGATGGAGGGAAGTTGTAAATACAAACCAATGATACTCATGAGTAAATATATTTAGACCATGGGCATAAACGTGGAGAAACACTTGGAAGAATTTTAACCTTCTTGATGTTCATGATGAGCTTGTTTTGCATTGTAGAGATTTGTGTCATCATCCCGTTAAGGTGGAAGATTCTTAAGGGAGATTTTTAAGGACAAAGATTTTGTCCAAAGCTCTTTTTTCCCGCACAGTACTCATGTAGCACACAACTTTTCATAAGTTATGACAGAAGGGCTTTCCTTCTTGCCTTCTTTATCTTAATTTTGAATCTCAGTTTTCTCTTCACTGGCCTTTATATGTAAACTTTATTGATCATCTCTTCATGGGTAGTCATCAGTCTTCTTTATTATACTATGGCATCTTTTCTCTCCTTCTAATCAATTTTGATCAAATAGTCAAATTCCCAGTGCCCACATTCTGTTCCTGTCCTCATCTTTGACTAGCTAAGAACCTGATATACCCACATTATAAAATTTCCCTTTTTCTAATGTTTTCTTCTCATATTTATTGCAAGATTTTTATTTCTCACTACTTCGATTATTGAGGAGGTTTACGAGAACTGGCTTTATTTCTTTTTCCTTTTTTCACATCTCAAAAAGTGACGTATCACTCAGATTCAGTGTGTATCTCACCCCTCATCATGTTCATAAACACTTCACTCCTCTTTAACTTCCCTCCTTTTCTAATATATGGCTTTTTCTTCTTTTCTGTCATCCTTCTTTTTCCTCTCCTTTCTCTGACTTCCCTCTTCTGTTTTATATTTATACTATTTCCCTAATCTCCTTCAAGTCATAAACTCTGTATCATTAAATAACGTATTTTTATCCCAGTACCTTTGTTCCAGTGGTCATGTCATTCGCATCTCCTCCGGTACTGACATTCACAGGCCAATAAAGAACCAATAGACATTTTGTTTCCTAAAACTTCTTCATCATACATGTTCAGTTGTCTTAATTGTGCTATCTCTCATCTATGTTTTTATTTTATTTTATTTTATTTTATTATTTTATTTTATTTTTTGAGACAGGGTCTCACTTTGGAGTTCAGGCTGGCCCTGAGCTCACTATGTAGTCCAGGCAAGCCTCGAACTCAGCAATCCTCCTGTCTCTGCCTTCTGAGTGCTGGGATTGCAGGCTTGAGCCACCACACCCGGCTATGTTTTTATATTTTAACCTTTACTAGAACCTAATAATTATAGTGCATAATAAATACATTCATCATATGAATTAACAAATGTGCAAACTGATCAGTTCTTTTCTTTAACCTACTTTCCTTCCTCTCCTTTCCTCCTCACCCCATCTCTTAGTTTTCTTCTATTTTACAAGCAGTTTCTCTCTCTGTTTCTTATTATCTTTTATTTTACTTTTTAAATTTACATACCTTTGAGTTCCACATATAAGGGAAATCACTCAGTATTTAAAATTATGAGTCTGATTTATTTCAACTAATATTATGGTTACAAAGTGAATTCATTTTCCTACAAATGATAGAAGTTTATCTTTCTTTATGACAGAGTAGTACTCTATAAGGTATAAATACCCCATTCTCTTTATCTGTGCATCTGTTGATAGAGATACAGTTTGCTTCCAAGATTTAGCTACTCAGAATTGTACTACTGTATATGTGAGTATACATGTATTACTGTGATATGATTTCTTTAGCTCTTTTGGGGCAATATGTAGAAGAGGAACAGATGGCTTGAAATTAATTATTTTTTTAGGTTTTTTGATGAATCTCTATACTGATATTGCTAGTGTTAATATCGCTTACATTCTAAAAAAATGTAGAAGTTTGTTTTTTTCCTTGCTGCTTTGTCAATATTTGTTATTACTCGATTCCTGGGTGATAGTGACTCATACTGGAGTAAGATGGAATCTGTGTTGTTTAATTTGTATTTTTTTTTTCTTTTTTGGAGATAGGATCTCACTGTGTAGGTCAGGTTGACTTGAAACTCAGTGATCCTCTTTCCTCAGCCTCCTGAGTGCTGAGCTTACAGGTGTACACCACCACACCTGGATTAATTTGCATTTTTCTAATGGCCAGATGTGTTGAACATATTTTTTCAGGTTTATCAATCTTTTATTTTATTTTATTAGTTTAGTTTAGTTTAGTTGTTTAGTTTAGTTTAGTTTAGTTTTGTAGTATCAGGGATTGAACTCAGGGCCTTGTTCTTGCAAGGTGGGCATGGAGCCCTGAGCTATATTCCTAACCAAGAAATTTGTCCTTCTTCAAAATGATGTCTATTCATTTTAGTCACCCATTTTCAGTTGAGGCTTTGATTTTGCAAGCCTAATTTTTTTTGAATTCTTGTATTCCATGCATTATACCTCTTCCAAAATGGCTAGCAATATTTTTTTCTTATTCTGTATGTTGTCTCTTCATTCTCTTAGTTTGCTTTTGAAGCTTGTATGATTCCATTTGTTGTTTCTAGCTGTAGTTTCTTCGGCCAGTGGGGTTCTGTGAAGAAAGTCTATGCATATACATCTGTCTTTCAGGAGTTTTACCTATTTTATCTTCAGGAAGATTTTTTTCTATTCTAAAATTTACATCTTTAATCCATTATGATTTTATTTTAGTACATGGTGAGATAAATTCTCTTCATAAGAATATTAAGTTTTTCTAGCACTACTTATTAAAGAGGCTATCTTTCCTCCAAAATGTTTTTAGCTCCTTTTGCCAGATAACATAAACATTCCTGAGATTACTGCTCATCTTCTGCTCTGCTCCATTAACTCACATTTCTGTTCTTGCACAAGTACTTTGCCTTTTTTTATTCCCTAACAACTGGAGCTTTGTAAAATAAGTTGTAGTCTGAAACTGGGATGCCTCTGCTGTGCTATCTTTTCTCTGCTTTTGCTGCTTTAGGTCTCTTCCAGTTCTATATAAATTATGGGATGTTTTTAGCTTCTGTGAGTAACGATGTTGCTATTTCAATTGGGATTACATGACATCGGTATATCATTTTTGATCTCTCTGGGAACATGGGATGTGTTTTCTTTTCCAGATGTCCTCTCCAATTTCCTTTTTCAAAGTGGAGGGGGCACTTGACACCTGACTTAATTCAATCCACAATTCTGGGGAAGATGACCAGGCTCCTGTTCATCGCCTGATTGAACCAAATTATTCAGCAACAGAAGCATTCATGAGTTGAGGTATTACTACAGTATAATTTTTTACTGTAAAACTCTTTCATTTCCTTAACTAGATTAGTTCCAAAAAGTATTTCATTTTTCTAGATGTTATTGTAAATTAGTTTGTTTTCCTAATTCTTTCTGCTAAGTTATTACAAGAGATCAATGTTGTCTTGTCACTGTATTATTTCTTGTGGCTGGTTTCCCTCATTTTGTTGAACTGCCTGGTATATTTATGTATTAGGCTTTGTGAACTGCCTGGTATATTTATGTATTAGGCTTTGTGATATTGAATTAATTGTCTCTAGAATAGCATTAATAATTTTGGGGAATGTTGGTTTGGAGGTCATGAATTTCTTGAGGTGTTCTATGTCATGAAAGTACCTTAATTCTCTGTCAATATTTAAAAACAATTTTGCAGGACATACAAATTTTAATGGGAAGTTGCTTCTTTTTGAGTACCAAATACGTCAAACTTTCCTTGTCTTTAAGTTTTGTGTTGTAAAGTCTTCTGCTGTTCTAATTGATTTATTTTTATAAGCATTGCTTAGGATTTCTTGAACAGCTTTTAAGATTTTTGTCCCTGTGTTGGACTCCTGGGATTTTGAATATGTTGAACTCTAGAAGGTTCTCTTTGGATGGTGCTCATGTGACTTGGAGAATGGTGTCCGCTCTTAGGCTTCAGTCACTCCCGCAGGGCCCACTTTCCATGGCTCTCTGTTCACTTCAAGTCCTGGTGTTTCTCTGTGTATTTCTGTGACCTGTGATTGCGTGAAGTGCCTGCCTACTCCAGAGGCTGCTCAATCCATACACCCTAGGCAAAACCCCATGCGAGCAGAGCCCTATCCTTGCTCATGCTTGTAGATACACAGGTCCTATGGATCACGGATCTCTGGTTGGATGCAGGTGGCTGGGGCGGGATGGGGTGTCAAACAGTCTGCTGGATTTAGTGCCACGGCTTGAGATCCCTGTGGAATCCTCAGTGCAGGACCTGGCTGATCATGAGGAAGAGCAGAGCTTCTGTGTCTGTCTCTTCGTGCGTACTTCTGAGGGGAGCCTGCGATCAGCTTCCATGGCCATCTCTCACCCAGTCACTATGATAGAGCACCCACAGAAACCTTGGGGTATCTCTGCTCTGCAGTTCCTCTGTGGCTCAGTCCCAAACATTCAGCCGCTTCCTAAAATGGCTTCTGAATAAGCTCTCTTTGGCAGAGTTTAAGGGCTCTGGACTGGACTCTGTCCCCAATTTTCTACCTAGGTTTTGTGAAATAGTCATTTAAAAAAAAAAAAACATTTTCTTGTTCTTTGACAGAACCCTCAAAGTGTAAAATATTAAAATGGGAAACAAGTATATTTAAAGATCATTTTCATCTACCAAAATGAAGACCATCTATTTTTAATGTATTTTGGCTCATTTTGTATTATGATGTAAATTTTATGAATTGGTACTGGAAAGAGTAAGATATCTCTTCACAGGCAAAGCAAATATATTACTAGTGAGGTAAAATATAGTATTTGGGAAAAGTATAAGAAATATTCCATTGTCAGGTAGTCACTTTAAAATTAAAACTGCAAAAACAATCTTTCTTTCCTAACCTGGTAATTAGCAAAAATGATATAAATATCTTCCAAATAGTCTGATACTATTTAAGTGCTTAAAAATTTTCTTTATTACACAAATAAGTTTCAGCCATCTCATATCAGAATAGAAATAACCCCTTGAACACCTTAAAAGTTGGTTTCCTTTTGTTGTATTATTTCCTCCATGTAACATACTTGCCAAATTCCAAAAATACCAGAAGGATGCATAGAAAATCAGATTAAAACAAATTATTCATTTGTCATATTATCTAAGCATAAAAGAATATATTAGCACCCATCAAATCAAGATCCATCATAGTGATTGTCAGCCAGAGTTGCTAATAATGTTGTCTTAGTATATACCAAACCTCCGGGATGATGCTGTGCAGATTCTGACCCAGTAGCTTTTGATGAATACTGAAGTCAGCATCGCTTGCTAGTTCCTGAGCTCGTCAGTCCTGCCACTTTGGGTAGCAAAACTGTTCAAATCTAATAAGGTGAGAATACAAGGAAGGTACCCTTAGGAAATAAAAGCAGAAAAGAATAAAAATGGGGAAATCCTTGACGTCAGCTTGACCAGAATGGTGGTTAAATTATTTTAGCTAGTTCACAATAGGTGAGTGTAAATCATTTAAGGGAAATACCTCATTAAAAGATGAATTCTACTTTTCACTTTCCACGTACACTGGAGACTAACTATACTTTTTCTTTCCTTTCTGGAGAAGTTTTTTTCCACCCTGTAGTGCCTCAATAATTCTCAGTAGTAATATCTTCAACCCCTGTGTATTTGAGACCCACCCTTTTCTGCTTCTGTTTATTTTGAATATACAAATTCTCAAAAGTTCTTCTCCTACTTGGATCTCTGTGTTCCTGCCACCCCAGTAGAGAGGAGGGAATTGTATACAAAATCATACACGAAATAACCAACAATAAATGAAAATATTTTTGTTCCTGTTTACTGTGTCTCTGGTTAAATGAGTATCACTATGTCACTAAGCAGAGTTCCCAACTAACTCTAACTTCAGATTCGAAACACAGGTTTTGTAATCAGCTGATATCGAGTATGTCATATAGATCCTCATTCCATGCTTTTTGTGTGAGTACAGGAAACAATATGAACAGACCAGAAGGAAATACAAAAGTACAAGATGGCCGTCTTCTGGTTCAGGCTGTAATGGAAGGAGACCCGTGAGGCAGTGAGTTTGGTGTTGGCAGAGTTCCAGTGCAGGAGCATCTCCTGAAATCTCAGTGTAAATGATGCCTGTAACCAAGGTCATGTTAGGTAAGGTGAGTGATTTATATACTCGAGGTTGCTACTGACATATGGCTCCCATAGTGCGTTCTGGAATAAATATAGACTACATGAGCACTGGAGGGAGACTCATTGGCCAAGGTCTGGGGGCCTGAGGCCTCCTGTGAGTACAAATGGCTGAATGGTACCAGAGAATAAGGATATGTTTGGGTATTTCCACAACTCTCTGACTTTTCAGTGTGAACTGGGGACAAGACACAGATCTTGAGAAGGGTAACTGCTCTCCTTTGGCTTACATCCTAGCAAAGGATTTGAGGAAATGGTAGACTCTATTGAGGCACAATTGTTGGAGATGACTAATGAGTCACCTGAGTCCCAAATCCATCTGAACAGCACTGCTGATGTTGGCAAGTCAACAATGCATGTCTTTGTGCAATGTATTTCTAGGAAGATGCACATGAGAATAGACCATGTGCACCTTTGTTATCAACAAACACCACAGATGCAGCAACATGCAAATCATGGAATAATTATGTATCGGGAAGACTGAATGGTCTTTTTTGTTGGTATATGCATGGATAGAACAGCGGGGTGGATTTCCAGTTTTAGTATTCAGGTCAAAGAGGTCACCTTTAAAGCTAGTGTATGCACTGTATCATTCAAAGAGAAATGCTGGCTAATCAAAAAATGTCACCCTAACTGAACAATAGATTCTAGGGTGTGATTAAAACAATCAACCATATTAAAAAACATCCTCTTAACTCATGTCTGTTCACAACATTGTGTAAGGAGGTGGAACCTGTGTACATACAAGTAAGATGGCTTTCTAAGGTAGGGAACAGACCAGGGTTCTCAGAGTTATGAGAGCCACTCCAAAGACTTTTTAGAACGTTGTTTCTAGCAATGCATTTCCATAACAAAATGAGTCCAGAAATTGCTTACTTATGTGACATTTTCATCCTGGTCAATGAGTTCAGTCTGTCACTTCAGGGGACAATGACAACTATGTTCAAATTGGCAGATAGAGTGGTTCCATCCAAAATGATTCTGGAATTATGAGGATGAGCAGCGAACATCGGCATGTTTAATATGCTGAACCCAGTACCAGAGATGTGAAAGAAGCTGGGTCAGGGCCTTTGCCTTCTGCTAGTTAACTGATCACCCAGCTCGGCTTTCACTCCGCAGCAACAAAATACTCTAAGCTGAGAAAGAATGGACCTGTGACCCACCTGGAAAAAGTCAGATAAATCAACGTAGTCTGGGCTAGAATATGATCAGCTGCTTGACATTGCAAACAATGGTGGCCTTCAAAGTATGTTTGAGACAACTTCAAACACTATACACTCTAGATTTAAGTCCAAGAGATATCCAGCAATTGACACAAAAGCAAGGAGAAGTTTGCTTCCCTTTCCAACATCCTGTCTTTGTGAAACAGAGTTTTCTGCAGTGATAACAGCCAATGATTCTGTAGTACACTGGACAGAAGCAACACAGTTCAAATGCCGCTGTATCCCATTGCCCCAGATGGGGATGTTAGCTGCAGAAAAATAGCCTAGAGCCGCCAATGATTCTGTGTTATGTGAGCTATGTAATTGTTCCATTATATATTACAATGTAATGACAATAGAAATAAAATCCACAATAAATGTAATATGCTTGAATTACACCAAAACAACTCCAGACCTGCGCGTGAAATTTTTGATTTCCACAACAGCAGTGTCTGGTGCCAAAAATGTTGAGGACTGCTGTCATAGGTCATTAGAAGAATATTAGTCAACTAGCATATTTTTAATTTTACGAAGCCTCCCATTAAAAACAGAGAGCTGTGTGGTATGCCCCTAATTGTTATAAATAAGACTAGTTAATATTATAATTAATATTATAAGTAATCAACATCAAAATTGTATTTTACTGAGCTGATGACATAGTTCAGAAGTAGAACGCTTATCAAGCATGGGCAAGGTCCTAGAATCAATCCCTAATAAAAATTATATATATAAATTTAACTTAATTTATCATTATATATACACATCACAATTACACTCCACATTGAGAATTTGTACCAGTATGTGACACAATTTAATTCTCATTTTTCTCCTTCCTCTACAACCCCTGCCCCTTTATACACAGCTTTGTTTGCTGTTTTACCATAATTTTTTTCTTTCTCCTCCTTATCCCAATAAAAAATGATATTACTTCCTAAAGTATGTTTATTCAGAAATAGTATGAAAGATTTTGTTCTGGAATTGACTTTATTGGCAAAATGGTCAGACAATGTTATTAACGATAAAAATATTAAAACCGAAAGACCTAAGGAGCCAGAGGGTTAGCTCAGTGGTTCCGGCACCTGCCTCATAAGCGCAAGGTCCTGAGTTCGATCCCCGGTAACCACATATAATGCTGGGTGTGGAGACACGACCACCAACAATCAACACCACAAACCACAATGCCGGACGTGGTGGCTCACGCCTGTAATCCCAGCACTCGGGGGGCAGAGACAAGAGGATTGCTGAGTTCGCGGCGGCTTGCCTGGGCACCATAGTGAGCTCAGGGCCAGCCTGAACTATAAAGCGAGACCCTTCTCAAAAAGCAAAAGAAAAAAACCTAAAGACATAAAATAATAAGTAAGCTATGTTTTTAAATTAAAGTAGTGTGGCCTTTAGAGATTTCTAAGGATTTCTTTCTTTTTTAGTTTATTACATGACTGTAATTTTTATTCCCCCATCTGAAAACACACCCTAAGCTTGTTACCCTCTCCTGTCTTCTGTTTGTCATTGTTTCTCTGTGAGTCCTTTCCAGTCACATAAAATGACCATAAGGATGGTAGTGAGAGAATGAATCACTATTGACATTCAGCCTCTACACAGTATGTGCGAGGAGATTTGTACACACTGACTCATAAAGACAGAATCCTTTTATGGAGCCTATAAAAAAACGATCCAGGTGGAAAACTGTTCTAGAATATATGTCTCTCTGAAGTACTCCTCTCATCACTCCCCGATGACTATTAAATAAAACTGATATTAACTTGAACTTTGTCCACAATCACAGAACACTTGGCTTCATGAAAAGCTAATGCCTTCCATTCTCTCTCCTCTAATAGATCTCTGTGTCTGTTTCCAGGGACAGTGTTTCATCCAGCCATGTCTGGGAGACTGTCAAGCTGATGAGAGCTACTACATTGCCCAGAGGAACAAAATAATCAATTTAAGATGATTGCTTGCTATTTTGAAAATGTATTTGTGGGTGTTGAGAGAGATTTCCTGGGGAACATTATAGTAGAAATGAGTCCTTGGGTAATTTTATATTACCTTTACATGGATCCTCCCTTATCTATCTGAAATATTGATTTTATGTACAGTAGAAAATTAAATGGATATTTATAGATGCAAATATATGTAATATTATATAAATAATGTTATAGACACTGATGCTACATAAACATAACTGTCTAAATATATTACATATATACTGTTATATTAGGTATAATGTTATATGTATTATGAATACATAGATGTTACATGATAAACATACACAATCATAGAGACAGAAACTTTACTTTCTTTGAAAAGGTGAATGTGCATGTAGTTTTTTGGAACCTAAACAAGGAAAATCTGTTTGGTTCCTGTTCTAGATACTATTGCACCACAGTTTTGATCACGTATGCACCAACACACACCCATGCCCATGTAGACACACACACACTGCTCAAAATGAGAACACAGAAGGAGAACAAGGCTACCAGGGTGCTTTTATGTGCAATATCTTGCAACATAAATCCTTGATGCTGCACCAGCTTTGGTTATGGCAACCAGATAGAAGCACTGCTCACAACTGGAAAATGGAAGCAATATCCAACATAGAGATTATACAACACATTGTGTGTTCACTGATTCATTTTCTCTTTTAAGTTTTCTGACCTCTACTTTTTCTGTCTGTCTTCATTCCTGATTATTCATTAGATGGTTGAAGATGTTTGCTGCATTTCTAAGAGGTCTAACTTGAAGAAATCCTCTTGCTTGTCTAAAGTAACAAATGTGTTCCACTCTTGTTTTTGAACACATGCTTAGGCCTACTGTTTCATGGAAAGGCACTGTAATTTTTAACTCTTCACATATTTTCATACCTATTCTAATCAATTATGAGTAATATTGTCATGAATTATAAATATCAATTCACAATCAGAAGTAATAGTTGCTTGTGTGGGAAGCTTATCATAGTATATACATATGGAAATTCTATAGAGAAAATAGAATTCAAATTTTGTTTAACATGTACTGAAAATTAGAGAAACAATATTAATAATTCCTACTTCAACATTCATTGTCTACATGAACAAAGCACTCATCAGCTGCTTGATGTATATAGACTCTTCATGTAGAAGGAGCTAGAAATTTCTTGCAGTTCACCCATATATTTAAAAATGCTCTGGTTTCTCATTACTGTAATATTGACTAGATGTAAGTTTTCATAGGTACATCATAAAATAACCATGCCTTGTCCTTCATATTCACCCTAGTTTATCTTGATGTCATTTGATGTATTTTTCAGGCTTTTTAATCACACATTTATAAAATGTCTCTTTTTAAAATTTTTTATTGGTGCATTATATATACACATCACAATTACACTCCACATTGAGAATTTTTACCAGTATATGATACAACTTAATACTCATTTTCCCCCTCCCCATCCACCTTTACCCCCACCCTTATGTACACAAACATTGTTTCCTTTTAACATCCATTTTTTCTTTCTTCATTATTTACCCCTAAGCCTCATTACCCTTTCAATATTTGCTATTTCACAATATAAAATGTCTCTTTTATTTGTCATAATAAATCCTTAATTCTTTCATAATAGTTGTTTCATAGAGTAACTTTGAAATTCAGGCCTGCCTTCATTAAATTTTCACTCTATGTTTAGATTTTTCTTTTCTAAGCTTTTGCCCCTAGGGCCTTTTCCCTACATCAATGTCCTCTGTCAATGGAGAACTTCTAATAAGCTGGAATAGAAGTGCATCTGTGTCCTCATTAGCCACTCTAGGGTACAATTTCCTAGGAGTTTCGAGCATTTAAGCACCTGTACCTCTTGACTGAACCAGTCTTCAGTAAGTTATCAATAATCTACTGAACAGCTCACATTTTTCTTCCTTTTAGTTCTTTCAGTAATGAGTGGACAGAGAGCTTACTGTGAACCAGACCTTGTATTGGGCACAAGAAAATGAAACAGGATAAGAAACTACTTTATCTTTGTCATTTGAACAGACTGTTGTAGAAGACTTACAAATATGTCAGCCGTTGGAATATAGTAAGACAAGTGTTACGATAAGAATGAGAGAATACAAGAAAAACTTCTAATCTTAAAGAAAGTGTAGTTTCCGTCTCTAGGGTCCTCAAACTATGTCTAATTTCAATAATTCTTGATGAGGAAGTATAGGACTCAAAGAAACCATGAAACTCACCATTGAACTTTACTGTAGCTCAAAAACTGAAGTGAAAATCAGTAGTGAGAAGACTCATATTGTAAAGGAGAAAACTTTCAGTTAGCCCTTCTTGATGGGTTTTTGTGAACAATTATTACTTCATTACCAATAACGTGTGTTAATATGAGAGTATTTCCGACCAAGGAGCATCAGCCAGGCCTTTGACAGCCAAGGTGTACCTGTGACGAGGGGGAGACTGGAGCGGCGTGTCGCCTCTCCAGAGGTCCCACTGTTACCATCCAGCCCAACAAGTCACGTGGTCAGCACAGATTACCCAGCAGCACTCGGGCCTCCCTGGCCGGGGCAGACACTTCCATTGGACACTCAAGAGATGGACATCGCTCGCAACAAACTGAGCCAGGGACATCATTTTCTTCAGACAAGTTCATCTTTTACCTTTCAACAATGCCACTTATTCAGAGAGAATGGATTCTTCTCACTCTTATTTCAGTACCATTTTATACACTAGTTCTTCTTCCTGGAATCTCCGAAAACGCCTATTTATACTTTCACCCAAAACTACACTCTCTTACCTTTCTGTCTAAAGAACTTTTTTTTTTTTTTTTTTTTTTTTTTTTTTTGAGACAGAGTCTCGCTTTGTAGTTCAGGCTGGCCCTGAGCTCACTATGGAGCCCAGGCAAGCCTCGAACTCAGCAATCCTCTTGTCTCTGCCTCCTGAGTGCTGGGATTACAGGCGCGAGCCACCACGCCCGGCTGTCTAAAGAATTTTAATGTTTCTCCACAGTTGAAACTTTCTTCAGTTATTCCATCTCTTCAAAAGGTGGGGTGACCAGCATGACTGACACACTTGTGTTCCGTTTATAAACGGAATTTACTATTAACAGGAAATATTACTTACAAAGATTTGCAAAGACAAACTGCATAGTATTCAGAGGTTATTGCTGAACAACATTTCAAAATATCATAGAGACACAGCCACGGATTTAAAAATATAACTCAGCAACATAGAAAAACATATTTCTAATAGAGAACTCACCTTTTTTTTTTTTGGCTTTTTATGCATTTATAGCTTTTCCAATAAGAGGAGGACCTTGAAAATGTCTCACTCTCCCCATCACACTTTCCAAACTTGGGCTCTTCTCTATCTAGATAGCAGCTTTTCTGCTCACTATTTTTAAACAAGTAATACAAAATACACAAGGCTGAACATCAGAAGTGGTGAGAAACTGTCTGCAGAATAAATGGTCCTAGAAGTCCACCATATTTCATGTATTCATTAAGCAAACTTCAAAATGTCTAGAAGGTTTTTGTATTATAGATCAAGGGACTCAGCTGCGTGTAAGTGGACTCAGTAGGCTCATGTAATATGTAGGACACAAACACTTTCCAATCCCCCATCAGAGGAAAAGTCCAAAGAACACTCGTCGCTCAAGTGCCATGGCCTTAATAAATGAGTCAAACCCGAACTCTTTTCTAGCAAGGACCAGTATGCAGTTTCTGAGTTTTTCCATGCTTTCCTTGCTTCTCTCATAAAGTCCTTGATGAAAATCACACTCTTTGGGAGACAGCTTCTGAAAATGATTGTTTTTGGCAATAGGAAAGCCTACTACTGGCTTTGCTATGATTGAAGCAGCATTAACCTAGCCACACTGGGTTTGAAATAAACACAACATACAGATGTAAAATCGATGACAAGCGCATAAAATGGGGAAATTTCTTCCTTTCATGTTTTCAGGATTAAAAAAAATGCCATGTGGTCACTGAAGATTTGGAGCTTTTGTGATTTTTCTCTCTGATTAAACTTAAAGTGGTATGTTGCTGGACCAAGAAGCTTATGGGAAAATGAGAAATTCACTCTGCACTGTTTTGGAACAAAGGTAAATCCCATCTCCAGGAAAGTGACTTGGGAACTTGCTAACAGAAGAGGTTGGTCACTGCAAATATCTCCTAAACCACAGAATAAACTCTTTTTAAATAAGAGAGACTGGGCAGATTTCAGTTACTTTACTATAAATAAATCACATTTAGGTGAAAGAACTAGAAAGTAAGGGAAAAATTTGTAAGAGGGTCCTGTGATGCCATAAAGAAAAAGATCGGAGTAGATTATTTGACCTAAAATGAACATTGTTAGGGACATCTATTAATCTACAGAATAAAGAATATTGAAAGGAAGAAGTACAGAAGAGAGAAAGATGGAAGGAAGGAAGGAAGGAAGGAAGGAAGGAAGGAAGGAAGGAAGGAAGGAAGGAAGGAAG
>PVIC010035162.1:0-19203 GCA_004025085.1 Thryonomys swinderianus | reverse complement strand
TTTTTTTTTTTTTTGAGACAGGGTCTCGCTTTGTAGTTTAGGCAAGCTGCCGTGAACTCAGCAATCCTCCTGTAAGTCATTATTTTTATAACAATTTTTTAAAGTGCCAATAATTTCTGATGAAAAAAATTAAAACACTCATTGCAAAAACTAAAAGGGAATGCAGAAATGGTGTTTGAGGGACAAATAGTCACTTTAAAGTATGGCTAAAGTTATGAAACGTGTTTACACACTCAAACTAATATGCAAAATGAAGGCTGATTTAATTAAGAATAAAGACCTAACAGAATTAATAAGATGGAGGAATTGGATGTAGGTAATTGTGCATCTAGGGTGCATCTATGGAGGACATATAAGCTAAAATTTTGTTTCCACAATAGGGAGTAAAGAGAAATTAAGAATAGAATTAGAAATAAGTTGCATAGAATTACAAAGTTAATATAAAAGAAAGAGCATGCTAATTCTGTTCTGTGTGGATAGTGGAAATGCAGCAGTAATAGGGAGGTGAGGTCATGCAATTTTTATGTAGCCTTAAGGAAACTTGACTTTGCATACTATAAATACGTACAACTTGAAAAAAAGTAGAGACTTTATGACATATAAGAACTCCTTCATTGTAGCCCATTTCTCACTCTTCTTTTGACAAGCCAGTTTAGAGATGGGCTAACACACATTCCTTTCTAACTAGTTAAGATACTTTCATGGAAATTGGTCCCAAGCACCAATTTTTATTAACATCACTTTCTAAAAAAAATCATTTCTAAAAACAGTATTAGAAACATTCTAATTCACTAGCCTTCAAATTTTCACAGCTAAGGAAAACATATGTTCACTTCCTTTGCACACTAGATTTTGAAATAATCTGTAGTTTATTAATATTTCATTTTTCCATTTTATTTGCTAAGCTGTTCGAAGGCTACAAATGAGATATGTTGTTAATACGAGCTATCCTTGCGTTAAAACGAGTTGATTTAAGAGCGTTCCAAAGCAAAGTCATAATGTTAAAATGACTTGCAGACTTCTTTTAGTAACTTACCTCCAAGAAAGTTAAATTTCTAACAAATAAGTAAGTGAGAATGAAAGTGTCAGAGAGCGGGAGGTGTTTTGCAGGAACCGCAGGGTGGTCTAATGACAGGGCTGCCGCTAGACTGTGGTGGCTAATTAAGATGTCTTGAGGAAGTAAATTTTAAACTAAGCAGAGTGACAAGAGGGGCCAGTCACCTGCGGTGTGGAGAGAGGGACTTGAGATGGGACCTGCCCTGTCAAAGGTCCAACGGGAGGAGCTAATGTGTCCAGAACAAGGCGCCTCGAGGGGCCGGGACCCCAGCAGTCATGAGCAGCAGAGGACAGAGGCGTGATTTGAAGACAGAGGTGCAGGCAGGAAGCGGATGGAGAGGTTCACGGTTCAGAATCTGCCTTTATTTTCTGTGGACGTTTCAGAAGCCATGAAAGAGGTAGGACAAGAGGCCGTCAAAATGATTAAAATGTGATAGGTACGTGAACCAATTCCCCGAGGGGATTCTTACGTATCGTAAACATAGATCAATAGAATAAAAAGAATGTAGCTCATTTATTTTTGACAGGAATACTTTACAGCGTGATACAGCACAAATTTCTTTTCTTTCCACTTTCTTACTTTCTGTTAGAAAGTTAGAAAGCATCAAAAAAGTAACAGAGAGATTTAACAATATGGCCATAAATCTATTGTTGTTCAGCTTTCTGTCCCCGAGGTAATCAACTTGCCAGGAGGCTGTTCAGCGTGACTTGAAGTGTCGGAGGTGTCAGCACCACGTCCCCGGACCTGTGGCGAAGCGGAGCGCAGGGGCGGGAGCGCGTGGGGGAGAAGCGGCTCACCTGGGGGGGCGAGCCCGGCGCCTCCGTCCCACCCAGGCGCGCTTTGAATGACCTGACTTCCTTCCCCCGGCCCCGCTTCCTCTCGTTTCTACCGCCTCCGTGTCAGCATCACGCCTTTGACATGTAGGCTTTTGGGGGGTCACTCGCAATCCAAACCACTCTTCTCGGTCCACCCCCTAGACGTTTTTTTATCGATACGGTGAAGTGTTTTTGACAGCTCAAAACTCCTCTGCGTTTTACCTGGCTTAAGAAGCTCTGGTTTTTCACACATTATTAAAGCTTATTACACATGCATTTGTTATATCGTGTTAGTCTGGTTTCGTTTGCATCTTCTTCGCTGCTGATGAAATCCTTCTCTGAATAGCGGGAGTTGGTACTTTTTTTTTTTTTTATAAGAGTACATTTTATTTCCCTAGGGCCTATGAATGTAACACGATGCCTGACGCACAGTTAACATATAATAAGTGCTGGATGACTCTTGTGAGTTCAGCTGACTTGCAAGTGAGAAGCAGAGCCGGGAATGGAGCTGGTGTCTAGATTCACAGAGGGAAAAGTCCTTGGTCCGCTGGCGGCATTGAATGTTGGTCATTCCCATGGATATTGAACACGTACCAGTTCACGAGGATCTGTATCAGGGCTTCAAAATGGATGAGGTACAACACGAAGATCTCTGCCGCTAAGGCCATGCTTGGACTGGCAGCCTTAATGAGGTAGCCTGATTTCCACCGCAATGTGCCATACAGATATTAATATTTTCTACCTGACCCATTTGTTGGAAAATAATTGACAGGAGCACACACCTGAATGGGAAAGTTCTGAGTAATAATAAGGAGTTAGAATGCTAATTGTGTGCATGAGTTGAAAACAACATTGCAGTCTCCACTTAGCTAAAAAGATGCCAAATGGAGATTTTTTTGTTGGCTAAGGCCTAAATACAGGATCATAATTATTCCCTGTGCAAATTCCGGAAACAGCTTTGGTTTAAAATAAAAATGTCACTTCATAGTCACTGAAAAATCATTCACACTGTCAATTACAGTTTTAAAAATTCTTACCGTCATCTCTGATTTATATTGACCAGGCTAAAGAATAAATCTCTTATGCTTTCAGAATTTTGCTCTGATTATATGAAAGCAAGGAACATGGAGCAGAATTAACTTTGGCTTGGTCAGGTTAGTTTATTTTGTCAAAGTTTATATTCATGATGGTTCAGATTAGTTTCTACTTGAACAATATCAGGAGGGTTATTGTACATTTCCCAACACTCTAGTGTAAATGGACATATTCCATATGTAGATAATACATGTTGAAATGTGTGTGTAATTATTAAGAAATCATTAACTCATGCCAATTTTGTGCAGAGATGCCTGCATTTATAAAAACTCATAAAATATTTTATTAGTAAAGATCCTTATAAGAATTTATTTAGTGATAGATATATCTATGGTATGCTCCTTTTTATCTTTTATTTCCTAAGAATTTTTTATTTCTACATGAAATAAAATTTTTTATTTCTACATGAATATACCAAAAATAATCCATTTCTGGGCCAGAGATTTAGCTCAGTGGTTCTGGCGCCTACCTGGCAAGCACGAGGTCCTGAGTTCGATCCCGGTAACCACATACAATGCTGGGTGTGGTGACTCACGCCCACCAGCCATCAATACCACATACCACAGTGCCGGGTGTGGTGATTCACGCTTGTAATCCCAGCACTTGGGAGGCAGAGACAGGAGGATTGCTGAGTTTGAGGTTTGCCTGGGCTACATAGTGAGCTCAGGGCCAGCCTGAACTACAAAGTAAGACCCTGTCTCAAAAAATAAAAAATAAAAATAAAAATAATCCATTTCTTCCAGGGGAAAAATGCATTCATAAAGAATAGCAAAATAACTCAGAGATACAACTGCTATGAATTCCAAAGTCATAAGCAAAACAAGAAAAGAGTGCACTTGTTTTCCTGTCTTGCAATTGTGAATAGAAATCTTCAACATGTAAGCTTTAACCCGTTTGCCCAACCCTAGCAGGTAGAAAAAACGTGAATGAAATTCCAAACAATAAGTACAGACGGACTAGGATCTGCACTCCGTGGCTGAAACTAGAAGTCTCTTGAGCTCCTGGGAGCAGAGACCTCGGTCTACCTTTGGAGAAAAAGCTCAGCAAGGGAAAACTGTGTATTCTGTTTTGTTAGCCCTAAGAAGCCCTCAGTCATAAGATCCGTCCTAGTCCAGATAAGTCACAATGGGAAACAAAGGTACAGGATGAATGACAAACAACATATATTTTTGTTCAAAAATGAGATGTAAGAGAAAGAGGACATGTGAGTATATACATTTGTTCATTTGAGAAAGGAGACTAACTTTAGTACCTAATGTTTTTAATTGCTTCCATGTTTAATATGGTAAAACCCAGTTAAATGTCAGAGCATTTGAGTTTCTTGTAGTTGTACTTTTTCAAAATCATTTTCTTTGCAGGACCAATAATCTGAACATGTCTTCCACCAAACTACCTATAAACAGAAAGCTTATTTTATAAATTATGTTTTAGTTTCATAATACTATAAGAATTCTAGATTGGTGATAATCAATAGATAGCAAGAATAAACACACTTTATTTCTGTTTGTAACCAGGTTCATCATGTGTGTTTACAATTCATTATACTGAAAATAACAAGCTGTGCTACAACAGACACACAATATAAAGCCGTAAACTGCAGGTTATTCTTGTTGAAATTTTTCTTAAAGAAGCAAGAGCAGCCCATTGCTAGAGACACAGAAACGTGACTGAGCCTGAAAAACTTCCTCACAGGCTTAGAATGTGATGGTTGTGCTAACAGAGTATCTTCATATTTCTATTTCCCAAGTATTATGGATTGTGTTTAAATGTCCCCCGAAGCCTCATGTAGATGAGGTGGGACTTTCTTTCTCGGAGGCAGTTGAATCTGGCATGTGTGATTCTGGGGTAAATGTGTGTGAATACTAAACTACTTATTACACATGAGTGATTAGTTCAGCAATAGGTTTTTTTCTGCCTGACCAGAAGATGGTGGCAGTTTTCTGTCTCAGAAGATGACGTGTACCCAGCCAGAGCAAACAAAGATAATACTACCATAGTACCTGGAAAGCAGGGTACAAAAGGCCTCCACCAACTGCTGGAGCACAAGGGGTGTCAGGAAGGAATAAAGTGCAGCATCAGCACTTTGAAATTGGTCTGACTCCCCTAACCCACAGGCGACCTTCTTCACAAAGGGACACAGCAGCCCCATCCACACCGAGAGAGAGCGAAGCCGCGTAATCACCGTGGGTACAGCAGGTGGACAGCTCCGAGAGGACGGCCCCGTGGTCACCTAACCTGGATTTGGATTGTACGGCATCGCGCGCCCCTCTGAGAGCATCAACCAGACAGAGAGATGGGGCCGCTCCCACAAGCCGAGGCACTGGCCCGCTGCACGCAAACAACCCGGCCCGCGCTGCAAGAGCGCGCTGAGCTCTACCCCCAGGGACCATTCCTGTGAGAAGAGAAGTAAAACAAGGGGCGGCCTAGCCATGAGTCTCAGGTAGAGCCCGTTATAAAATTCTGGACACTGTGCAAGGGGGACAGTAGTTCTGTGTATTTGTTTTCTGACTTTTTAGGCAAACTCCATGTTCTTCATGTATTTCGGTTGAGCCGTTTTCTAAATAATAAGATCTTCCCACAATAAAGTCCAAGGTGTGTGGTTGAATATTCCCAGCCATAGGCGGATCGTGCGCTTTCCCAGCGGGGGTCGGGACCAGCCAATGCAAGGGCAGCACCCCCCATCCGGGCCCCAAACTACATTCCTTTTTAAATATAATTTCTCTCTCCGATGTGTTTTTTCCTAACAAGCTAATAAAAGCCATGGAAGTCTAAAAGTAAGGATGAGCTTTATTTAAGTGCTTGTTGAAATCCTTCCACAAATATTGATATAATCAAAATGTATTTTAGGGCGAGAGTTTTTTCTAGAGACAATTATGTATACTACAGTTTATTCAGTTAGTGTAGAGCTCCTAATTGGGTGTAAGAGTATACTTTTTACTTTCACAAATACAGTTTTGTAGACTAAAAACTGAGAAAAAATATTTTTAAAAATCCAGAGTCAGTCTTTCTCAGGCACTCACTGGTGTTGATTAATCTTGCTTTTCTTAAATTACATTTCCAGCATCAGGTTTTCTTTTAATATAATTCAAAAATCTTTAATATGGTTTTGAATTTTTTTTAATTATTCCTAAAACAAAATAGGAAAAAAATTTCTGGGTTTTCAAGTAGAATTTTATGAAATTTTAGTGCAATCATCTTAAGTAAAAAAAAATAATAATCTAGACCTTGATTGTTAGAAAAAATGCTGCAGATATTTTAAGTGATTTCTTTCACTTTAATTGTGGCAGGCAAGTTCACTTTTGTGGAATGTTTAATTTTTTTAAAGTAAAAATCTTTACAGGAAAGTTCACTTTACTATTTGAAATTCCAATTAATATTTGAGATATGTAGTAAATTAAAATGACATTTTATGTTTTCTTTAGACAATTAAATTGGATGAAGAAAATTTATGACATTTCTATTTGATGATTTTTATTCTTAAAAGGACTATTGTCAAGAATGATGATGAAATGATTCCTTTTATGAAGAGATTTTTTTTAAAGGGTGCTTTTATAGGGAAAAATCACACACTTCTTTGTGTTATACAGCAAGCATCCTGTGTGTTATTTAGAGATCCTTCTTCATGGAGGGTGGTCCAGTGGTAATTTACCAGGGAAAAAAAGGAGCGTACTGAAATTTAATTATTATTTGACCTCAAATAATTATATGCCACTAAACTAATTAAAGAGCCAATTAACAATGTACCACTAATGGGCAGTCTGCTCCCTGCCTGACTCACTCATCTTTCACAAAGAATAAGTGATTTGTATTAGAAAAGAGTTGTTAAGGATGTTTTTTTGGATAACTATCGCTGTCATTGCTATGTTAAACCACAGGCCCAGACTCTGGATAAAAAGGGACAGGCTTCTGTTGAGCCAGGCAAACAGCAGGCCTTGCCTGAGAGCTCTGACTTGAGGCCTTGTTTAAAAGCTATGACTCAGTGTGGGGCAGTCAGCGAACTCTGTTCTCAGTTGCTCCAAACCAGGCCTTCGGCCTCTAATGTGCAGGTTGCGTGCCTCATGCCGATTATTTCTGTGAAGTCCAGCATAGTCAGCCTTATTTTCTCCCAGGCATTCATCTTCATTTCCAGGGAATGAGGAGAGATTTCAGTGGTACTACTGTCCTCAGAGCAGAGTTAATAGTTCAGTCAGAAAACAGCTGAAGAAACTGCTAGAAGAATGTTAATTCAAACATAGAGGCTTTTAATATGTTAATGTGGAGTGTATGGATGTTTGTGGCAAGCACGTTTGTATAGTGCATTCAGTTTATTTTTATAACAAGAATCAAAATATCCATAAGTATTAACAGAGATCCCATAATTTGTATGTGCTATATAATTCAGTGGATTTTTAAGTTCGGCATCTTTTACAATTTATGGTTTTAATTCAAACTATTACTTTTATGAGTGAAGTATGAAGACTTTGGTATTTTATTCCTTCTTTATTCAGTGATCTATTTGTTCATATAATTGGTTGATCAAGAGGCAAAATCCAGAGATCCAGTTTAAGTATTGTTCTATTTCTGAGAGCAACACACAAATGTGACAATAAAAGCCAATTGCTATGTGCAGACAAAAAGAGGGATTGCCCATGACTGGAAAAACTATATCCCTCTGGCAACTTTGCTACTCAAAAACTATGACCAGTCCATTATTTCTATACTTAGCATGAGGCTAAACTGGAAATAAAGATTTTTATGTGAATTCAATTGACTTCTAAAGCTTGGCAGCTAATTTAACAAATTTTAAACACCATGCTGAACAACAACCAGTTTGTGAGCTGTTTTTGGCCATGAACTGTCAATTTATATACCCTGATTTTAACTTTAAAGGGTTTTTTTTTTTTTTTTTTTTTTTGAGACAGAGTCTTGCTTTGTAGTTCAGGCTGGCCCTGATCTCACTGTGTAGCTCAGGCAAGCCTCGAACACACAGCAATCCTCCTGCCTCTGCCTTCCGAGTGCTGTGATTACAGGCATGAGCCACCATGCCCGGCATTGTGGTGTGTGGTATTGATTGCTGGTGGGCATGAGTCACTACGCCTGGTATTGTTTTATGTGGTTACCGGGTATCAACCTAGGGACCTTGGGCTTGCAAGGCAGACCCTGGAACCACTGAGCTAAATCCCCAGCCCTCAACTTTAAAGTTTTAATGACAACCTTGATTTCATTTTAATTTACTGAGAAATGATCCTCATTTTATGTTACTTCCTTGCAGTAGAACACTTTACAATCAGCACCTTAAAGTTTGAGTGAAATATAACAACTATAACTTTTTTGTAGTTACTTGAGATCAACTATTATCACTGTCTTGTAGATGAGAAAAGAGGGGCTTAGCGCAAATGGATGATTCATCCCAACAACACATAGTTGGTAGAGCTCTTCTCTCCTAAAAACAAATGCTGTGCTTCTTACTCAGCTGTCTCTAAGACATGAATTGCATCCACTCCTACATTTTCTATGTAAAAATTCTAAAGCCCCACATGAATTTGTTTGGAGATAGGGACTTTGAAGAGGTGACAGAGTTTAAATGAGGTCACAAGGGGGAGGCCCTAATCCAATAGAACTGTGCCCTAGGAGAGACACCAGGGCTGTGTGCACATGGTCAGGTTATAGAGAGAAAAGTGCAGGCTCCGGCCCCTGGAGATACTAATCCTGTTGATCACTTGATCTAGGACTTCCCATCATCAAAACAGTGAGAAAATAAAATTCTGTTGTGTAAGTCACACAAAAAAGGAAAAAAAAAAATAAATACATCTTCCTTCATTCAACTGATCAGATGCATATTGCATTGTATTTCTTAAATCCAATAACATTGCCATGCCCTGTCACATCAAGCTCCCAATATTTATATGTGGAGACACCAGTATCATTGACATTCAGACATCTAATCTTGTGCATCAGGTAAAAGTGATGTTATTATGTTTGTTCAATAAATGGATGGTGTTAAATTTTGTAATCTTTTATAAAGTCAGTGCAATTAAATTTTCTCATTTTTGAGTAGCAAACAATGGGTGGAGATAAATGCTGAAATATTTAATATTCAAAATAAAAATGCAGTAAAAATAATTTCTTCACACAGCTTTTAGTTTCCTACTCAAAATATGAGAACAAGGATTATATTTACACCATCTACTTTCATCCAAAGACTATATTTTTCCATTAATATTTTAAATTACATTCTGAGTTGTGAAAACACCATTAATAAAGCTAAAACCAATTGTAGAACAATGTTAAGAATAAAAATAAAATTAAACATAATATAGTTTATTATGTAAAGCATCATTAGTATGACTATACTAAGATATTACTTCATTATAGATCATATGGAAAGTCAATAGCTAAGATGCTCTCAAATATGAAACACAGAACAAAATCAGACATATGATTTGGAATGAATTATAATAAAAGTTATTTTTACTGGCAACTACGTTTTAACAATGAGTTTCTTTTCAGAATGAAGAAATTAAGTAGTACAGGTGATTATCCTGTAGAGCAAAAATAAAGATGGACCTAGGTTAAGTGATTGTGTTGCTAATGTGAGAAAAATGGGTATTAAGAAATTTAAAAATGTCCTTAATATAGTACTCTTGAATATGAATGACTCATTTACTAATATAAAAATAAGTGGATATTTAAAGGACTAATGCGTAGATTTAGAAGCAGAAAAATGTGTCTATTACCTATAAAATATAATTCCTACAGAATTAAGTTTTATTATATGGAAAGAAACATTCATTTCCGTGATATCCAGATATAGACTATGCTTACTCTATGTGTGTACATGGCACAGAAAAACTGAAAAGGGTTAAGGGGAAAAGGACGGAAACGTCTCAGTGTATAACAGACCTTTAAAGTGCAACGTGGGATACATTCATTATGGACATACAATTAGTCCTTCAGAGGCTTTTGCTCGCATCATGCTTTCCTTACCTGCTTGTTGCTTTACACCTGCACATTAGGGGCGCACCTGGCTGAGATGTGAATGATGCCCAATACCAGCTTGTTAAGTCTCTTTCTATAAATTTTCCTCTTTAAAATGTAGCAAAATAAATTCAGAAACAAAGGAATACACCTATACAAACAAGAAGATCACTGAAAAGCATAAGCAGCCACTGGACTCAACCAAAAAGCACAGGTGGAAACAGAGTTTAAAGGACCTCAGAGTATTATGAATGGTTTTCATGGTGTCACAGTTATAGAAACACCTGGTTCTGCAAATGTGCTGATCCACTGGGAAAATCTTTTCACTGTTCAGTGGGTCTCAGAGTAGCTTTTAATACACTGAATATGAGCTACATGCTGACACAGAGCTACAAGTACCTTGAATTCCAGGAGAAAGACTTTCTTGATTCCTATCATTCTGACCACCAAATAAGCATTTATATGCATTTTACTATATGTACCTATTACTAGCAAAGCTGAACATGTTATAAAATTTTCCTTATTTATGGAGCATAATAAGACTTAAATCAGTGAATTCTGATTTGATATGAAGATCTGAGAAATTATTAAGGTGGTAGTCACATAATTATTTGTTCTCTCACCTCTCTCTCTTAGTTATCTAGGTAGAGTATAACTTTACTGACAAAAAACAGTGATGGAATACAATGGTGAAATGGCATCTGGTTTCTGGTTATCTTGATTTCATTTCTTGTTATCAATTCAGTATAAGATAAATATTATGTTTAATTATATCTTTCATAGGTATCATCCAACTCTTATAGTTTATAGGTAGATATTTCCCAAGAACATCATATGCTCATAGGTGGGGCTTTGGGAGGGTGATTGAATTATGAATGATTAAGCTGATTTATTATTAAAAAAAAAATGGAACCTGCTAAGAAGAGGTGGGTCTTTTGGGGTGTGCCCTGGTCCTTTCCTCTCTGGTTTCTGTTTGCCTTGCTATGAGCAGGTCCGCTCTCTCATGTCTTTCTACCATGCTGTGCTACCTTGAAGCCAGCTGACTATGGACTGAAACTCCACAAACTGTGAGCCAAAATAGACCTCTCTTATTTTAACTTTTGAGTGTTGGGTAACGTGTCTCAACATTGAAGTAAATGACTGAGACATATTTTGGTCCCAGAAGTGAGACTATGTGGTTTAGAAGCCTTTGAAACTCATTGCAAGAAGAGTTCAGAAAGGTTTCATCCGGCTAATAAGAGAATACGCATTTTGTTTTTCACCAGCACATATTTCTTTTTTCAAGATAGGTCACATACTGGTTAAAAAAATCATGCCTATTAAATGACAGCCAGACAAGGTTCTAATCAAAAAAGAGAGCTACAAACCAATCTCACTAATAAACACAGATGCAAACAGAATGCAACAAATCATCAGAAAGATCATACATAATGACCAACTAGGCCTCACCCTAGGCATCCAAGAATGGTTTGACATATGCAATTAATAAAGGTAATTCATCATACAAATAGGAGCAAGAACAAAAATCACATGATAATTTCAATAAATGTAGAAAAAGCCTTTGGCAAAATAAACAACCATGATAAAAGTCATGAAAAATAGGCAGAGGTGGACCATATCTCAATCTGATAAAAGCTGTTTATTACCAACCTACTCCCAACTTTGTAGAGAATTGGGAAAACCTAAAAGCTTTTCTAAAATCAGGAACAAGACAAGGATGTCCATTATCACCATCCCTGTTCAACATAGTCCTCAAAACACTAGCCAGAACAATAAAGTGAGAAAAAAGAAATAAAAGAGATATGTATAGGAGAGAACAAAATTAAAGTATAAATAAATATTTGTGTATGATATAATCTTATTATTACAAGACCTATAATACTCCAGCAATACTTACTTAGAATCTATAATCCAATATAGGTGCTTCCTCCTCTGCCATGATGCCCTACAGTGAGGCCAGCTGACTATGGCCTGAAATCTCTATAAACTGAGCTAAAGTATACTTTTCCTCCTTTGATTTTGGACGTTCATGTGGTGTCTTGCAGGAGACAGTGAAGCAGCAACATTAAGTATTTTCCCTTTTATTCCACTCTGGATACAAGCCTGTTTGGTGGTGCCACTCAAACCCACAGTGGACCTTCCCGTTTTCCACACCCAGAATGAAGCTAAACCAATGGACAAGCCTGTTTCATTAATATACCCTCTTAATCAATATTCAGACACCCTAGAACCAACCATATCTGAAAAAGCAACACCTAGGAGTCCATGAGGGTGGAACTTTTAGATATAAGCTACAACAAACTTATACTATTAATTATTTTGACATGTTGCCTTCTAGTTGTAAAGTATCAGTGTATTTTGCAATGTATCTCCTACAAGATATCTCTAGTTGACTTTTTGAAAACTGTAACTATCCTATTCCATTTTCTGTTCCTATAAGAGAATCAGTGAAACAGTAATTTATGAAGAATAGAAGTTTATTTTGGCTCCCTGTTCTGAAGGCTGGAAAGTTCTAGAATATCATACAAATCTCATGCTACTTCAACTCATGGACCACACAGAGATGTCCCGGATTACTGAAGAAGTGTACAAACTCTCACCATGTTTTTGGTCTAGTGAAAATCTCCAAGTAGGAACCACACAGATGTGAGTCTCATCAAATTCTTCACCCACGGTCTCCATGAGCGAAAAATCAGTGACTGCTGTTGGTGAGCACCTTGAGTGAATTTTGAGGCGATGTGATATAGTGAGAGGAACCGTGAGAGAAACTGACACCTGGAACTGGGCCGTAACGTAACAAATCTTAAAACTCGCTGCATTAGTCTTGCAATGAACTTGCAATGGAAGGTGAAAACTAGATCTGAAAGAGCTGTCATGGAAATTAGAAGGCCTTCCCACAGGAGCATTAGCAGAAACCCCAAGGCCTCAGCAAGGACTTAGAGGAACATGGAGTGAATGTTATTGGAAACTGGACAAAGTGAGATTTCTGTCATAGAGTGTGTGCATGGTGGTGGTGGTGGGGGGGGAGTTTAGTAGAACTGCTCTTCACGGTGACGTTAAAAAGGAAATAAAACTGGAGAGTGGATAAAGAAGATGTGTTTTTTTTGATAAAACGGAGTATTATTCCGCCATAAAAATGACAAGAGTCATTCATTTATGTGCAAATGGATACACCTGGAGGACACACTAATAAAAGTGAAATAAATAGATCACAGATAAGCAAATACCAGATCTTCTCTTTGATATGAGCACCTGTAGATGTAAATAAGCTCTAGAAAGTATGACAGTTTTTGTAGAGTGGGAAATTTCCAAAGGAAATTTGGTGTGGGGATGTAATGAGGGGAAGGAATAAATATGATTCTGAAAGAAAAGAAAAGAGCATGTATATAGTGGGTGGGGAGGTGTGGGTGGGTAGGGTTATGGGTAAAAATGAGATTTGACTTGTGTCATATATTGGTACAAATTCTCCAATGTTATGTGTGATTGTGAGATGTATATAAATTATACCAATAAAGAATTCAGTTTAAATGAAAAAAAAGAGAGGAAATAAATCTGATAAGCCTGGTAACACAGTTTAGGTGTTCCGAGAGACTGGTAGGGTGGCCCAAGAAAAGAGAGAGATGAACCAAAGAACAAATTGTTCAGAATTTGCATGGAATCTGGAGGAGGTGTAAGAGGTGTAAAACTGCCTTTTATTTCTGCCAACAAAGTTTAAAAAGGGCAGAACAAAGAGCAAATCAAATTTGGATTTTTTGATAGATCACAAAAATACCTCTGAGGATATGCCAATCACCCTTCCCTTACAAAAGTAACAGAACTTTTAAGAATTTAAAGTCTTATCTCAAAGAGATTGTGCTTATGAAGAGTGGAGTGAACTTCAGTAAGATGTAAAGGAAACCTACAAAGTTTGTAAGTGAATTTTTCTGATGGAAATATCATAGATTATAATTAAAAGAGACTTTGGAGTCTCCCTTACTAAGGGGAGGAAGCAGAAACCTACTCTTTATACAGACAAGAAATCAGGCCCCTTTATAGATGAGAAAGGGTATTTCACAAGTACAGTCAGGAACCAGGAGAGTAACTGCCTGAGACTAGACCTGAGCTCGCCTGAAGGAGTAGCAAGATGCATCCAGTTGGATTTCAGAAGGGTGTGTGCTCTCCTCACCCCACTGTTTCAGGAGACTGCCTTTTGCAGCTATTGAGATCATCTCCAAAAGATGAAATTTTGTTCAAAATTATACTGCATAAAGCAGAAAGGAGGAAGTGCTTCTGTTCAAGTGTGTTTGAGATGGCATATCTTTTTTTTTTTTCCATTCTCCCAGCACATCTGGGGCATCTCCAAGGAGCATTAGAGCTCCAAAAGGCCTGTGCAAACCCCCTTGTGTTATGTGTTTTCAGTACTGGAAGCTGAACCCAGGGTCTTGGAACTGAGCTATATCTTTTTATTTTGAGACAGGTCTCACTAAATTTCCCAGGTTGGGTTCAAACATGCTATCTTCTTGCCTGGACTCCCAGAGTGCTGGGATTACAAGTATGTGCCATCATGCTGGGCAGCATACATATCCAATGCAATAAATTTACTTACATGCCCTTCTGACCTAGGCATGTACAAGGAAAAATTCAGAGATACTTGAATGTGGTGACCTGGATTACAGTCCCAGTTTTGCTATGCACAATATGATCTCATGCAGTGCAACCAACATCTCTGGAACTCAGTTTCCTCCTTTTAAAAAATAAAGACTGTTGCATTAAGTGATCTGTAAGTGCCCTTGTCTGAAAAATTCTAGAACTGTTAATAGTCAATGATAACACCTGTTAGCATAAAATTCTGGAGACAATAGGAATGAGAATACTATTCTAGTACTAAATTAACTGACTAATTCTTTCAAATTTAGTGATTATTTAGTAATTTATTTACTTTATGCAGCTTGTCCACAAGGTGTGATTTAAAATACTAGATTTAGACTTTGGCTGAAAATTTTGAAATCAAATCCAATCTACAGCTATATTTGAAGCTTTATATCTAAAATTAGCCGATGTGACTAAATAAAGTCGCTAATTTTAAATCTCGATGCACCTAAAAATGTAGGTAGAAGGGGAATAATTAGCAAGAATGAGTTTGGAAAAGATGTTTATAAAAGAAATACTTTTATAAATCCTTTTCTTCTTTCAGCCACCACCAGAATTGGTCATAACATTGAACATGTAAGAATAAATCTTTAAAACATATATTTCTCTGTAGTAACCATGCAACATTCAAAACTCAAGGTTTTAAGAGGGTTTCATTTTTCTACCATTTTACATCTTGACAGTAATTATTGTTACTTCCAGTTAGTCCAGAATTATTATTCTACTCTGTATAATGACAAACATATACCAAAACATAGCTGTTTTAGCTTTTCAAAATATAGTCAGTAGCAATAGAAAAATAAAAGTGTTAGTTTGATACAATGTTAAATTAAAATTTTAAAGTTTTAGCTTAAAGTTTGAGCTTTTAGGTAGTTTTCTCTATGATTAAGTCCTTACTCTTCACTTTATTGATCAAAAACAGGCTAAAATATACTCTTCAAAAATGTGTCAGTCTTGGACTTGAAGTTGTTGATATAACTATAAAAATTTGAATTTCAAATATTAATACTTTGCCCTTTTGTAAGAGGTACACTTTGAGAAAAGAGATTTTCCTTCAAACTGTGGAAATGATTAATCATTTTTTATAATTTGGTTTCTCACTTGGATTTAGATTTGTAACTGCGCTATGGTGGAGCTCTGGAGTTCTACTCAGAATTCAGTTGTTTTAGTTGGTGTTTAAATTGAATGAGGTAATCATTAAATACCTACACTTTTATATTTTACTACACCTAAAGAGAAATAAACCTCTGTTCACATGTGGGAACTTAAATAGGAGGTTAGCCCTCTTTTACAAATTAGGAAATAACATTTGGTATACAGTGCTCTAGAGTTTCGAGAAAGCAAGCATGGCTAGATCTCCTTCTGGGACTTAACAACTCTTTGACAGAAAGGACACATAATTTTTCAGGTTAATCAAATTTTTAGCCCCAGATACTATTTAGTTAGCAAGCAGTAAGTATGTTTCCACCCTCCCATCCCTTTCAGTGATTATGATAGTTTTGCTCATATTGGTTATAAAAAAGGAGATTAAGTTAATTTTTCATAAAATTTCTTATTTTCATATAACATGTAGATGTTAGTTGATTTTTATGATTCTGTATACTCTTTTAAATATGGTTTTTTTTTTTTGAGACAAGGTCTGGCTTTGTAGCTCAGGCTCTGAGCTCACTATGTAGCCCAGGCAAGCCTTGAACTCAGCAATCCTCTTGCCTCTGCCTCCTGAGAGCTGGGATTTCAGATTTGAGCCACCATGCCTAGCACTATGGTGTGTGGTACTGATTACTGGTTGGCATGAGTCACCATGCCCAGTATTGTTGTATGTGGTTATCGGGGATTGAACTCAGGACCTTGAACTTGCTAGGCAGGCGCTGGAACCACTGAGCTAAATATCTGGCTCCATTAAATATAGTTCTTGAGAGAAACATAACAAGAAGAGTTATGTGGTGATCTCTTTAACAATTTCTAAACCACATTATCAGGATAAGTTGCTATTTTTCTCCATGGCATTGTCCAGTTTTTATTGGCAGGTATTTCTTACTGTCACATTGTGTGAGGCAGTGCCATGTAGATACATGTCATGTGTCTGGGGTCCAGTAACTATTAGGATTTTTTAAAATGTTAGTTAGACAATACAAAGACACTGGTAGTTAAGTTGATTGAATTTGCTACAAATCAAAAATGTTTTATGAGTTTCTTTAAATGTTATTCTTTCAACCTACTCCATTTTAATAGAAATGACTGAATGATTAAATTAGACCCTTTTCTCTGTTGCAGCGGCATAAATCTTCAGAGGCCTCGTCAGTCCGCTTATCTTATGTGCATTCTTTGCTATTGTTACAGAACATAGCTTTCCTTTTAGGGACAGAGTTTTGTAAGAAATTCTCAATGATGTTACTCATAATAAATATATGTCTTGTGAGTGTAAAATGTTTGAAATCTGCCATGCACTACAGGATTTTTTAAAAACAGAAATCTTTCAAAAGGCCTCAGAATTCTTGGCCAATTCATAGAACTCTTATGCAATTCTAGGTCTATAAAGTCCTAGACTTCATTTAAATATCCTCTTAATTTAACGTGTGTATAGTGGTAAGCGACTCCATGATGACATCGTGGATAGCTCGCCGGGCCTTCTACCTGCTCTGGCCCATGTGTGTTTCATGCTAGTGTAGAATTTACTCTGTGTAAATAAGAACCCAACAAGTGACTGCCCTCATAGCTCATGCCTGGCTTTGATATGCTCTGTCACCTGCCAAGGTTTAGCTCAGTGAACCTACAGTGTTTAGACATTAAGAAATTGTAGGATATCAGTCACTTCTTATTGTTCAACCCAAAGCTTGCATGATCATGGGGGAGGTTTATTTGATCTCTGCATCTATAAAATGGAGAAAATAACATATACTTCATAAAACCATTCGAAGAGTTGCACTCAGTGATGCACATAAAGTACTTTTCGTGGTGTCCAGCACAGGGGAGCTCTTCTAACAAAAGACGGTCAGTGTTCTGGCAGTGCCACTGCTGGCCCGTCCATCATGGAAGGTGCAAGGAGCAGCACTGCCACAGGTGAATCTGTGTAGGAACAGTCCTTCGGGAAGCAACCGAGAATGTCTGTGTTTCCTTGTTCAGAGCATGACGTTGGGTTTCCAAGGTTTCGGGAGAGCAGAGTGGCTGGTTCCTCGCTCTGAGACTTGGAGCTCTGGGCCAACCTGGAGCTTCTCCAGGGGTCGCGTTCACTATTCTTACTGGTACTTGAGGAAATTCAATATGCTGACAAGGAGCTGTCTAACTCATGTCTATTCATTTTGGTATTTTATTTTCTGTAAATCTTATTTTACCTTCACTTCATGCTTCTACAGGCCCCTCGCCACCGGAGGCTGGTGAAAGAGCCTCCACTTGGTGGCTATGTGACTACACCTTCCTCATCTTCACACCTGACTGTTCTCCTCACCTGGCGCCCCACGCCCTCTCTCTGAGCTACCACAGAATTGCAGGATGACATTTCATTAGTAATCAACAATTCCTTCCTCAGTTTCTTCAAATGGTGCACAGGGATGCCAATGTGCGCCAACAAAGTTAATAAATGCAATATTTAAAGTTAAATAATAATTTGGTTGATACCAAATTATTAGAGAATGACAGTTTTTATGAGGGAATGAAAGTGCCTGGCAGGTAATACAAATTATAGTTTTCTAAAAAAAATGCTTTTATCACAGTCTTTCTCCTTCCTATCATCCAAAGGAAAGCAAAGTTTGGAGAGTTTATGTAACTGTCTACAGTATTACAGATGAGATGTGGAGAACCGATTTTAAAACCCAAGTTTAATCTTTTTTCAAAGGCTTGGTTGGGTTACATTTTCCTCCAGTGTCCTCCCATAAAACCCACCATTTATCACTACAGTGATTCACAAACTTATCTTCCTTTTTCTAAACTGAAAGAAACTTCATGGAAGGAATATATTTTTGACTCTTTAACTCCAACACAGGCATGTATTTGACAAATATCTGCCGGAGTTTACTTTTCCCACATTCTTATCACTTGATACCTTGAAAGAGTTTTAACTGACCTTTACATTTTCCTTGTTTTTGGCTTTCGTCAGCTCTTCATTAAATTCTCATCATGTCCCAGAGATCTCGCGTTAGGGCATCACGGCCTCTCGCTAGGGCTGCTGTGCCTCAGACCAGGGCAGCGGCCAGCTCCGAGAGGGGGAAATCGCCAATTTCCATTTGCTTGGGTCTGGGAACAAAACGGAAAGAACGTGCAAGCGAGCCCCACTAGCAGGGGAATAGCAACGTGTCCAGTGAAATCGCTAATGCTTGGCAGAAGGAGTATAACCTTTGAAGGGGAAGGGGACATACTGTTCTCTTCCAGGTAAAGAGAAATCCTTCGCAAAGGCTCTGCAACATTCTACCCCAGAGATGCAAGACAAACCTCAGGTTGGTTTAAGTTTGCTCTCATAGTAAAATGCTTCAGATAAAATAAAAATAAAAATCAGTGTTTATAAGAGATATACAGGCCTATTTCAGGTTCACATTAATTTGTTTAGCTCTTAAATTATTGCATTCCTTTAGCCTTAGTGTTTAGCTCATTTTCTTTCTTTCTTTCTTTCTTTCTTTCTTTCTTTCTTTCTTTCTTTCTTTCTTTCTTTCTTTCTTT
>PVIC010035161.1:0-19209 GCA_004025085.1 Thryonomys swinderianus | reverse complement strand
CCCTCCCCTCCCCTCCCTTCCTCTTCCTGAGTTGCTAAATTGCTCAGGCTGGGCTTAAATTTGGGATCCTGCCTCAGCCTCCAGAATGCTGCAATTACAAGCATGCACCATGCCTGGCTGATATTTTAGACTCTTTTATTCCTCTCAGAACCTCACGATACTATTAACTCAATGTTGGGCACCATAAAATTCTCAACAATAAGTGTTGATAGATGTATTTTTGGAAATGAAAATTCATATAAAGTGGAGAATTAGACAATTTGATTATTTTTAAAATAAAAAGTCTCATGAGCAGCCTAGAGGCATGGAATAGGAGGTCAGCATGGGACAGATAGGACATTGGACCCAGGCTTGCCATTTAGGGAAGAAAGACATCCCATCCTAGTACCTGAGCCCTCTTCCCTGACTCCTTTTTCTCCAGAACTCAAAGGGCAAACAGTTGCAGCTTGATGGACATTAAAGATCATCTGACTCAGTTGTCATATTTTGTAAGATGAGCAAATGGGGAAGAGCAGCTCAGGGTGGTGGAGAGCGTGTGTGTGGGCTTTGGTGCCAGGTACAACCAAATTGTAATCTCAGTATTACTGCTTTCTAGCTGTGTGATGATAGGAGAGGCTGTCAGCATCTCGGTCTACCTAAAATACAAATGAAAATACTGTGAAAATTGAGGTAATGTACATAAACACAGTGTCAGTCATAGTAGAGCCTCAAGCCTAGCTGGCTAGTACACACCAGTAATTCCATGACTTTGGGAGGCTGAGGCAGGAAAACCACAAGTTTGAGTCTGAGCAATTTAGAAACATAGGGAGACCTTATCTCAGTACTTAAAAAGCAAACACAAACAAACAAGCAAAAGCTTTTTTTTTTTTTTTTTTTTTTGAGACAGGGTCTTGCTTTGTAGTTCAGGCTGGCTCTGAGCTCACTATGTAGCCCAGGCAAGCCTTGAACTCAGCAATCCTCCTGCCTCTGCCTCCTGAGTGCTGGGATTACAGGTGTGAGCCACCACGCCCGGCTAGCAAAAGCTTTTTAAAGGGCTGGAGATGTAGTTCAGTGGGAAAGCCCTGAGTTCAATCCCTCATACAAGAAGGGGAAAAAAAAGCTCAAGACTTGTTAGCTATCTCTCCAAAGTTGTAAAACATTTTAGCAGTAGCCTGTTCTGTTTTTCAAACTAAAGTTGTGCAGTTACATAGACAGGGTTTCTTCCTATCCACTAAAAAATTAGGACCAACGACCAATTGTTAAGATACAAATAACCTTCATTGGAGATTTGGATAAATTATTATGAGCATATTTGTATATGTTGAGATAAAAGAACTTACTAGATAAAAATACCAAATTTTAGCAGGAAACTCAAAGGCATCGGATTTTTTTGCCCATTACTAACTACAGTGTTTGAATCCTTATAAAAATAGTACTCATGTCCTTTTACCCTTTCTTTAAAAAAAAAAATTTCCATCGCTGGTATTTTTACATGCTTTGTCTTGCAACCTGATATTTTTCACCTGTCTTCTTCAGACATATTCTGCTATTCATTAATCATCAATTGGAACTAAAATGAAAACACTGCTGTTAAGGTTCTGTTAAAGAAATAAGAAGGACAACTGGAAATGCGTTGGACTTGTAGAGTAGTTTAGACTCAGAAATTTATATCATTATAATAGTGGTAGAGAACCAATGCAGGGAGTCTATGCAGACAAAAATCAACTCTGAATCTCTCTTCAGTTGGCCTCAGCGATGCTACCTGGCACACCAGGTCTCATATACCATGGGGCACAAGGTTCCCAAGGAGACTGAGGCCTAGGGTGAAGCTGAGAACCACAGCCCTACGTGCAAAGTGACCACCAGTTAGTAGAGAGTAATTCTGCTAGCACTGTGAAGGATGATGTAGAAACAGACACATGATTATTGGCTTCAAGGAGAGTCAGGATTAACAGCAAAAGTTGACATTTATACCGCATCTTGTGTTTGACACAGGGTTTCACTGAAAGGCTATACGTAATCCTTCCATTAAGGCTAAGAGGTAGAAATACATGTTATTACATTTATAAATAAGAAAACAGATTTTGAGAGTTTGTCCTGAGATCAGGCAACAGTAATGGACAAAAGTTAGACCTGGTGGTGCAGCCCTGTATCCCCAGCTATCTGGAAGCTGAGGAAGGAGGATTGCTTGAATCCAAGAGTCGGAGACCAGGCTGGGCAACATAGCAAGATCTCATCTCTGTCTTTTTTTTTTTTTTCTGTTAAGATGTCATCTCTTAAAAAAAAAAAAAAGTAAAATATTTGGGATTAAAACAGATATGTCTGGTTCCCAAATTTAAGTGCTTCACTACTTTGGTATCTATGCTGCCTGGTGAATCATTCAGCCACAGTCAACCCTCATCAGTTTGGTAGATTCTGCCAATGAGCACCTGAGCTGGGTGTGGTGGCTCATGCCTATAATTCCAGCATTTGGAGGCCAAGGAAGGAGGATCAGAGAGAGAGAGAGAGTTGGAGGCCTGCCTGTGCTATATGATGAGTTCAAGGGGAGCCTGAAGTATATAGTGAGACCCTGTTTCAAAAAGAAAAAGAAGAAGCAGGAGAGGAAAAAAGGAGGAGAAGGAGTAAAGTGAAGACTGTACAGATAATACTTGGCAGTGGTATTTACTCTTCAACTACCCGCTTCCCATGGATATCCCATCTTCCTAAAATGCACTTATCATGAAACACATGGGGTAGAGGAGTGGTACGGCTCAGCTGCATCTCTCCCGCCTGAATCAGACCTCTTTCCTCACTGTTCCATTTCTTTTATGAAGTTTACTATTCTTAAACCCAGTCACCTAGACTTAACATCTATAAAACCAGTAACAGCTAACATTTATGAAGAATCCATTCCAACTATTGTGCTTGGCATTTTAGACATCATTCATCTAATTCTCCCAACAACCCTATGAGGAAAGTACAGTTGCTAACCACACTAATATCTGGGACACCTTAGCCTCATCTTTCATTGTTCACCTCCTCTGCCTTCCATAGCTCATGAATCAGTAAGACCACTCTGTACAACCCGTGTCACTTCTTGAGTTTGTTGCTTTTAGTATATGTGCTGCCGAAGCGAGCACTTGAGTTTGTTGCTTTTGTCCATGTCCATTGCTACCACAATGATCTTGCTTCTTTCTGATTTATGCCCGAGTTGCTTCCATATGGTCTCCCTTGTTTCATAATCTCCTTCCTGGACCTTTCCAATACCCTTTGATCAGAGTAAGCTACCCCAGATCCTACTTTTATTCACCAGGCCATCTCCAAGTTGAAACTTTAAACGAAGATCTATTCCAATGTCCTCCAGAGGTCATCTTGGGGTAGTGCGATTTTTAACAGTATTTGTTAGAGAAATTAAAGAACTCACAATAAAAGCAAAAAGAAGAAATATTACAATGACATGTTGAAATCATAGCGAGGAAAAATAATAAAGATGAGAAACCACTGTATCCCATAAATATGTAGTTTAAACTTTATTTGTTCCAGCTCTGGGGAGCTCTTATGATCATCTGGCTCTTTCAAGTGATCAGTCCCATTTTATGGAGGCAAATCTTCACATCAAAAGAAAAATTGCATAAATATGCTTAGTGTTTTCCAAGCCAAGTACTTTGGATCTGGACAATACAAAGGATGCCTTGAAGGCATGGGAGGAGGCTGAAAGTCTCTACCCTTCAGAGGGTGCAAGGGTGGAAAAGTGAAAAGACTTTTCATTGACAAGACAGTCCCGGGGAACCATGCTCCAGAATGGTACCGGTCTCGGCAGCAGGAATTCGTTCTCCATAATTCACTCTGTTCATTCTAGGCAATGAAGAGGCCTCTGCACAATGCAACCATCAGCAAGATGGAATCTAACTCAGCTACTGCCCAAGATGGTGGCAGACCTTGGTGTCATCCACATGGCATTGGTTTTATAAACATGCAAAATGTAAGAGTTATGGGATCAGGAACACTTCCTCACAAACTTCAGAAGAAGGCTTAGGAGCTGAGCAGTGTGACCCTGAGAAGGCAGTCTGTGAAGGGGCAAGAGTAAAGCCACAAGGGCAGTGAAGACCCCAGGAAATTGGAGAAACGAGGAATGTGGAAAGTCTGAAGAAATAAGGAGTGAGTAAAACCAGCCCAAGAGAGAAGCCATGAGGGCTACAGCCATAGGCAGTGCCACAGGGCGGGGCCACTCAAGAGGTTTGGAGTGCACCTCTGTCCACAGGTTACCCCAGGATGCTGGAGGTGGTACTGTGGGGTTTAGAGTTTTCCTTGCTGGATTTTAGTCTTGTTTTGGTCCCATTCCTTTCTATCATCCTATCTCCCCCTTTTGGAATGGGAATATTTACCTTGTGCCTTTGTATGTTAACAGTGTTTAACTTTCCTGTTTATTTTTATAGGGGTTCACATGAAAGAGTTTACCTTAAACCTCAAAGGAGACTTTAGACCTGGATTTTTCAGCAATACTGAAACTGTTAGGACTTTGGCATCTCTTAGAGATGGACTAAATGGATTTTGCATAAGGAGATACATGTGAGTCTTTGGGGTCAGAGGTGGAACACTATGTTATATTTAGGTGTTTCTCAAAGCTTCATGCATTTTGGTGGAGTTTTAGAATGTGATTGGGATTAGTTCATTGATGATTTTGTAGATAAATGTGATGTTAGTTTATAGCTAAATGTAATGTAATGTCAGTTTATAGCTAAATGTGATGATAGCCAAATTCAACTGGATGAGGTGAGACACTGGGGACTTGACTTGCCCTTTGAGAGTTTTTCTCCCTTATTCTTCTCTTGGTCTCCGTCTCTGCCTCCTGCTGCCATCCCATAAGCTATCTCTCCTGTGCCATGCTGGCCTACCTTGGAGCCAGCCAAGTATGGACTGAAACCTCTATAATCTGTGAGCCAAAGGTAAACCTTTCTTCCTTTAAGTTGTGGGTGTTGGGTATTATTTCCCAGGGACAAAAAATTATTTACATGGTATACTTTGAATATGTAATTTATATTTTTAATTTTGCATCAGTAAATCTTGGGGTGAAAAGAGAAAAAAACACACTAAATGATACACAGTAACAACAAAAAAGAATTGCACCCAAGGCTTTTGCACTGACCTATATCCCTGGCTATTTTAAAATTTTTTCTTTTGAGTCAGGGTCTTGGTCTGGGCTCAATCTTCTGATCCTCTTTCCACAGGGACCCAGAGCTCCAGAGTTGCAGATATGTACCGCTACATCCAGCTTTATCCTCTTCTTTACTCTTCCTACAGACTTACTACAATGAAAATGTATGGCTTTATAATAGAAAACAAGGACAATAAAGCATAATTTTTAATAAGAGCCAAACTTTCCATCATTCTCTGCTACTTATAACATCTAAACTCTTTGGCCAGGCCTGATGTAATCTGGCCCCAAACTCTTTTCCAGGATTATTTTATACAATTAAATTCAAATGTTCTGCTTCAGTTAAACTATTTTAAACACATTTTTCCCACTGTGTCTCTGACTGGGCTTATTTCTCTTCTTGCAATCCTCATTCTCTTTTAATTTCCAATGCAATCTCTCATTCAAGATCTAGGTTCTACATACAGCTTTCTTAAGAGAGAACCGGTCACTACATGGTATTATTTTGCGCATTGTACATTATAGTTTCTTACTTGATACACCATACATAACTCTGGGAGGTCAGTTTTCACCGTCATACTGCAGATGAGGAAACTTAAGTTTCTGTTAAGTCACAAAGCTTGTGTGTGACAGCTGGAATCCATGGCTGGCTGATTCTGGCTATTTTTTTTGCAATACCTACGATTGAACCCAAGACCTTCACACTGAGTTATGCTCCCAGTTCTTTTTATTATTTTTAAATTTTGAGAGACGTTTTTGCCAAGTTCTCTAGGAATGATTTGAACTGTGATCTTCCTTCTGCAGCCTCCCTCAGTGCTGTAATTTCAGGACTGTGCCACCTTGCCCGGCTTTTTGCCAACTTTTGTGGTGCTTATCTGAGAAAAAAGACCAACAATCCAAAGGTGCATTTAAAAGTGGTAGCTCATTGGGCACAATAGCACATGCCTGTAATCCCAGCACCAAGGGGAGGCTGAAGCAGGAGGACTGCAAACTTGAGCCTAGCCAAGTTAGCAAGACCCTGTCTCAAAAACAGAAAGAAAGAAAGAAAGAAAGAAAGAAAGAAAGAAAGAAAGAAAGAAAGAAAGAAAGAAAGAAAGAAAGAAAGAAAGAAAGAAAGAAAGAAAGAACGAACCTTGGTAAAACTTAATCATTTAACCTAGAAAAATAGAAGTTTATATATATATATTTTTTCCCCAAGACATAAATTGACTTAAATAATTTAAAAAAGGTTTTGGTAATTAATATGGGACTTTGCTATCTTGTCAGAATCTTGCTGTTTAACCAACATTGCACAATTCAGTTACTGGTTAAAGGCCATTCCTAAAGGTAAATGTTTACATTTACAAACCTAACTGTTGTTAATTTGATATTGTCACTGTTAGTCAAGACAGCCACTGAGAATTTTGAAACTGAACACATTGAGACCCATTTCTAAGAAATGGGGAAAAAATTTAAATGACTGGGCTTCAAAAGAAGGGACCAATTTTTAAAAACATTTTTAATATCAGAAAACAAAAAGCATCACCCTATTTGTTCCAATTATTTTCCTTTAGGATCAGATAAAAGAAGCAAAATTCACTTAGACTAAGGATTCACATGCTTCTAGTTATATCATTCTCACTCCCATTTTCCAATTACTGCACAGACTTTGTACTATAAATAAGACTTTTTTTTTTTTTAAGACAGGGTTTCGCTTTGTAGTTCAGGCTGGCCCTAAGCTCACTATGTAGCCCAAGTTAGTCTTGAACTCAGCAGTCCTCCTGCCTCTGCCTCCCAAGTGCTGGGATCACACGTGTGAGCACCACGCCTGGCATTGTGGTGTGTGGTACCAGGAATCAAACTTGGGATCTTGCGCTTCCCAGGCAGACACTGGAACCACTGAGCTAAATCTCCGGCCTGTTATAGGACATTAACTGAAGTGAATTAAATTTAATTTTATGCTGAAATTTGTGACAGTTATATAAAAGGCTTAGAAGAATTAGAGAGATAATACAAAATTAGATAGGGATTCATTATTCACTTTTAAATTTTCATGAATCAACAGTTAAAGCCATTACTAAGAAATCCTTTGTAGTCTTTTACTTTTTACATTTTTTCCCTACCACTACCGTGATGTTTTGCTGGTTACAAAAGTACTTTCCAGCCTTTTAAAAGATAAATATAACTAATGGCAGAAGTGATAATTCTTTTGCTATTAATATTTTATTCTAGTTATTAAAATTTTAATCAACATACCCTAGACAAAAATTCCCCAGTGATTTTCTACATAATACTGAAAATGAAGTTTGGGTTATAGGTAGCTAAAGACTATATGCTTCTCTCTTGAGACTGGAACCAAGAATTTCTTTCTTTACACTTACTATGAGTTGTTTGATTAAAATAAAACAAACAGAACTTTGGGTCGTCAGGTCATTAGGATTTTTGTAGGGTTTAAATATTCTACCTCTGTCTCTAACTAGATATTATCCTATTTTTCTCCTCTGAAAAAATGCTCAAGTTTCTTGCAATAGTTCATATTTCATTGTTTTCATTCTCTTCTTTTTTCAGATCACTGAAATCTTTTCAGTGCAAGATTGTTCTCAGTGAAACCACCCTCTCTGTGGGGTTACTTTATTGCTAAATCAAAGAAGGACTTTTTAGTCCTTATCTTATGGGGGCTTCCCTGAGGCATGAACCTGCTGGAAATGCACTCTTGAAACCCCTTGGCTCTCAGTTTTGTTTTTTTGTTTTTTTGTTTTTTTTGAGACAGGGTCTTGCTTTGTAGTTCAGGCTGGCCCTGAGCTCACTCTGTAGCCCAGGCAAGCCTCGAACTCAGCAATCCTCCTGCCTCTGCCTCCCAAATTCTGGGATTATAGGCATGAACCACCATGCTGGGCACTGATTGTGGTACTGTATGTGGTACTGATTGCTGGTGGGCATGAGTAACCATGCTAGGTATTGTTGTATGTGGTTACCAGGGATTGAACCAGGGACTTTGTGTTTGCTAGGCAGGCACTGGAACCACTGAGCTAAATCTCCGGGCCCCTTTTGGCTTTCTGTAATAGACAGATCCGTGGCTTTTCTTTTTAAGTCTTTAATTTCTCTTTCCCAGCCTCTACACGAACTTCCGTAAACTTTACTATTTCTTTGACTTCCAATTTTTTTTTCTTTCTTTCTTTATCGTGTGATCTGATCCCTGGCTGTGACTCTTACTAGATAATGGCTAATGAACCACAAATCTTTATCTCTTGCCCAGACATTACCTTGGACCTTCAGAGTCTGGAATGCAGTTTCCATCATGCTTCCAGTCTGACTTCTGTCTCTGCTCTCACTTTGCTAAGCAGCAGAACCCTTTGGCTCAAGTCAGAAATTCAGGCGCATCCTTGACATCCCTTTTGCCTTAACAGCTTATAATGGGACACCTGGGCCTTTTGATTCTTGTCCTCTCTCCATTTCCATTTATCTCTCTCATTTGAAGAGTTGCTTATTTTGCTTTGCCAAATGAATTCTGGGGGTCGAAACCAAAGTTGTATGCATCTAAGCAATGTGCTCTACCAAACGTTTCTTTACATAGCAAAATGCATATCTGATCCAGTTATTTTTCCCACTTGCTTTCCAGTGTCTCCCTCGTGGCTTACCTTTGAGATAAACCCAAGCCCTGAAGACAGCTTGTAAGAAGACCTCATGACCTTGTCCTGCTTGATGTGCAGTGATGTTATTCAGATCCAAGTTTCTATGCCACAGTGAGCAAGTTAACTATAACTCTGCGGTACTAGTATAGTTTTGAGCATTAAATGAGATATTTTTCAAAAAATTTCAAATAAATGAGGTCATGTTCAATAAATGCCAGCTATTATTTTAAAGAATAAGATCTCACTCATGCCTTTGAAAATGGTGTTAGAATTTCCTTAAGAGAAATTCTTAAAGTAGAATTGCTGCATTGCATATGCCTTTTCAGTCTTTTGAAATCATATTGCCAAACTGCCCTTGAGAATAATGATACCAGCTTGCAGGCTCATCATGGTATTGAGAAAGTCTGCTTCTCCCCATTCTTGACCAATCGTAAGATGACCTATTTTTGAAGTCCTTGCCAATCAGTAAGTGAAAAATCCCCTAGTTTTTGCCACTTAGTCTGTTTACAAATCTATCTACAACATCAGATATACACCGTCCAACAACAGAGAGTTATTGGTCCTTACTCCTCTTGGCCATCCACCTGTTTTCATTCCTCCTCTTCTCTCCTCTCCTGTCTTCTCTCCTTTTTTCTCCTCTTCTCCCCTTCCTCTTTCTCCCCTCTTCCTTCCCTCTTTGTTTCTTTTCTCCTCTTCCTTTCTTTTGTTCCCTCTTTCTCTTCATAATGCTAGAGATTGAACCAAGGCCTTCACACCTGCCAGTCAAGTTCTTACAGCCCAGCTGGGGTGACTTTACAACTTAGGGAGACCCTTTCTTAAAATGAAAAATAAAAAAGGGCTGTCGCTCAGTGAGAGGGTGCAGATTCTCCAGTACCCTCCTCCCCCAGAGAAAACCATTAAGCTCAAAAGATAAACCTTTTAGATGAGGAGGACAGAATGCTGTACAGGGAGCATAGGGAGGACTGTTTCTTTTCCCGTTCAGTGACTAACGAGCTGCTCAGTCTTTCATAAGCCATGTCACCAGCTTGATGCCAGGTGATGTTTGTCTTCTGGTTCTCACATCCAAGTAAAAAATTTTTCTAAGTATTTCTAATTGTTGAACATAGTATTTCCTTCTGCTTTGCCATAAATACTGACTTCCTCAAACACAGTATTGTCTCTTTGAGAAAAAACTTGCTTCTTTCAAGAACCTTCTCTGCACAGTGCCATAAACCCTAAGGCAACAGAGTAACACTATTCAAAAAGCATAGCTAACACCCAACATGATGTCTTATGCGTTGTGTGTGTGTCTGACATGACCCTCTGAATGTCAGTTGAAAGTTAGGAACCCTTTCACAGAAAAACACATATAAACATATGCATAAAATTTCAAGAACTTCTTAGACCTAGAACGCCCATTCAGGTACTGTGACACTTCAGGAATCCTAGGCTAATGGCACTTGATTTGGGAGTTAAAAGGATCCCTGGAGATTGACAAAATTTTAAAAATTGATCCCTTCTATTGGAACATAGAGTTACCAAATTATGAAATATTTATAAAGTATTACTAACACTCTCTAAAAATTAACTTACAATGCTAGACATGGGGCCTGGAATCCCAATTAGTCAGGATCCTGAAACAGGAGGACTGCAAGTTCGAGGCCAGCTTAGGCAACTTACTTAGTGAGACCTTGTCTCTAAATAAACAATAAAAGCTGGGGGTGTAGCTCAAATCCTAGGGGGGTTATCAAGTACTGCAAAATAACCAAACAATTTAAAAAACCACATTAATCTATTATGCTGATAACTATTCTCATCATAAACCAGGCCACACACTAACCTGCTTTGGCCTGTCAGAATAGAGTCCAAACTCCACACTATGCTATATAAGGCCCTACACAGTTTGCCTCCTGCCCCTCTCTGTTTTATACTTTTGAGGCCAACTCTCCACATGCCACTATCTCTGCTGAAGGGTCTCAGAGGAACTGTTTCCTCTGCTCACAATACTTCTCCTGGCTAACCATCCCAGGCCTCAGTTCACATGCCCCCCCAACACCCCCCCTTCACCTAGGCCTGTGACTGTCACATCACTCAATTTTTCTTTATACAGCTTTTGTCGCAGTTCTAGCCATTGCTTCTGCTGTGTTTTGCTGTTGTTTTGAGACAGGGCTTTGCTATGTACTCTAGGCTGACCTTGAACTTGGGAGATCCCCCTGCCTCAGCCTCCCAAGTGCTGGGATAACAGGCATGTGCCGCCACACCTGCTGCTCTTATTATTGTCTTCTCTCCCCACCAGACTATAATTTCCATTAAAGGAAAGGCACTCACATGTACTAAGGGAAAACAACTTCCAGTGGATCAGATTGTAACATTTCCAAGCCTCTGTTTTACTGGTGCCCTAAGTATATGAGCTCTTTCTCTACCTTTGGGGAAGGGAAGATACCACTCATCTGTCTCTATACAGGTACCATGAACACATGTATAGATATTGTTTTAGCTTAAACTTATCTGTGTCTGGAAAACCTTTTCTGGAATTTTGGGGGATTATTTGGTACTGGGGATCAAACTTGGGACTTCGCACTTATGAGGCAGGTGCCAGAACCATCGAGCCCCCTTTCTGGAATTTTGTTAGCAATGTTATTAAATCAGTAGATTAGTTTGGAAAGAACTGGTATCTTTACTATATTGGCTCCTCCAATCCATGGATTAATAAGTCTCTTCAATTATCTAGGTCTTCATTAAAGTTTTTCATCAGCATTTTGTAATTTGGGGTACACAGATACTCAAGTTATACTAGATACTCTTGTTAAGTTATACTTATATATTTCATATTCTTTGGAGCAGTTATTAATAGTACTGTTTGAAATCGCTATTTCTGCATGTTTGCTATCAGCATACATAGAAGCTTTTTTTAAAAAACAGAACAAGGAGAAATGTAGCCTTCAGTAAAATGAATTTATTGACTTGTTTCCCCTTAACCAGCTGGACTAGTATTTATCCCAACTTTCAAGAATCTGCCTAATGTGCCTCTGAATCTCTTTTATTTGACCTCATACCTAATTGCTAAATACCAGCTGTAACTACTACTAGGTCTGCTCATCTCTCACCTGAATACACCTTACTTATTCCGCCTCCAAATCTTAGGTCATACCCATTTCCTCTCAAGAGGAGTCCTTTTACAGACTCCTTTGCCATAAACTAAATCTTCATTATCCAAGAAATAGGTCAAAACTGCTTCCTTTGGGCCGGAGATTTGGCTCAGTGGTTCCAGCGCCTGCCTCGCAAGCGCAAGGTCCCTGGTTCAATCCCTGCTAACCACATACAACAATACTGGGCATGGTACATCCACTGGCAATCAGTACCTCATACCACAGATGCCGGGCTTGGTGGCTCAAGCCTGTAATCCAGCACTCGGGAGGCAGAGGCAAGAGGATTGCTGAGTTCAAGGCTTGCCTGGGCTACAAAGTGAGCTCAGGGCCAGCCCGAACTACAAAGCGAGACCCTGTCTCAAAAAAAAAAAAAAAAGCTTCCTTTAATGATTCCTCCTACATCAGGCACAGTGGCACACGCCTGTAATCTTATCTACTTAGGAGGCTGAGGGAGGAAGATCACGAGTTTGAAGCCACAATTTAGTGAATTTCTAGCTCAGAATAAACCAGGGATGCAGTTCAGTCATAGAACACTCCTAGGTTCACTCCTTAGTACTGCGAAACAACCTTCCTTCCCTGCCTCTCTCCGGACAACCCATGGTGTGTGCCACTTGATCATTGATTTTTAATAAGCTTTAGTCTTCTTTTTTTTTTTTTTCGCTTTTTTTGGAGACAGGGTCTCCCTTTGTAGTTCAGGCTGGCCCTGAGCTCACTATGGTGCCCAGGCAAACCGCCGCGAACTCAGCAATCCTCCTGTCTCTACCTCCCGAGTGCTGGGATTACAGGCGTGAGCCACCACCTCCGGCATTGTGGTATGCGGTGTTGATTGTTGGTGGGCGTGTCTCCACGCCCAGCATTATATGTGGTCACCGGAGATCGAACTCAGGTCCTTGCGCTTGCAAGGCAGGCGCCAGAACCACTGAGCTAACCCTCTGGCCCCAGCTTTAGTCTTCTTGCATCACTAAGATGACCCAGAGTGAAAAGACTCTGGATAGCTCTGACAGCACCACATACATGGAAGACGCCAATTTAATTATAAAGGAAGAAAAGGAACGTTTTGAGATGCGTCAGTTAAAGCTACACTCCTGGGAAAGTGTACACGGTTCACTGCAGCATAAACCCTCCTGAGTCCTTTCTCCAGGCACATCTGTGTTTTCCACCCCCAGGACTCTGACTCTTCCTTAAAATCTCAATGCCTCAAACTAAGCAGATTTGCGACGCGGCTCCTTTGCTTACTCCCTCCCAACTCCTTCCAAGAACAGCAGGTCTAAGGTTAGACAGAGCTCAGCAATGCCAATGAAGTTGCAGTAACCTCTCCCGGCCAGCAGAGGACAGGGACCAAGCAGCGGAGAGAAGGTTCCCTCTCCGCAGAAGTCTGCAATAGTCAAGAGGCAAGGCTAAAAGGTTGGGGCTCCATCCGTGGCCTTCAGGGTTCCGGTAAGCATGAAGTCTCAGCTGTCTATCTTTAGTGGACTCCTTTTCCACCAAAGCACGAGTTGAAAATATCCACAGGCTCTCATCATCACTCGAAACTTAAATGATCACCAATCACAGTGAATGCGCTTTAGCTGCAGGATTTAAGGGCAGAAAAGTATTAACAGAGATGTATTATCTTTCTATCCACCCCTCAAACCACTTCATAGTACTAAGTTTCAGGCAATGTCCACATAGATACCCCGACAACAAACTGCGCCTTGAAGGGCCAGGGACCCTACTGTGTACAATGCAGAGGATGTTTTAGTGGCTGGCTTATTGCTACACACACATCCTGGAGCAGGGAGCAGTGCCCTCGCGGTGTGCTTTTCTGTCATTAATCACATCTTTGTTATATGATATCCACGTGAGTCCTTCTCACAAGCAGCTTCTCGCTCAAATGCTCAAAGCACGCTGGAATAAAGCTCCGATTGTCCTCAGTCAGTGATTCCAAGTCCTGGTTTGTCACCACTCGGGTCTCTAGTTTTCCACCCTGTGTAATGCTGTCTAAAAACTGAGCCGTTTTAATGAATTCGGATTCAAAAAATGCACGCAGTTTGTGTCGTTAAATCAACAAAGCTCTTGTCTCGAGGGGCAATGTGTCCCTGTTGTAGCAAATATTTTAAGGAGAGAATTCTAGGCTACTCATACTCATTTTATTTTAAAAACTGTTTGAGCAAAGTAAAATAACTCAGGAACATTCATGTGGGGGTAGGTTCAACCACAGAGGTGGCCCAACGCTGGCCAGTATGAGTGTGATTTTTCTTAAAGTACCTGTAACTTCCCAAAGTCAGCAGAACGCTGCGCCAGAGATTCGAAACTTTTTTTTTTTTTTTTTTTTTAAAGCGACTGCAATTCTCTCAAATCACAGTTTGCGTGTCCTCACGCCGGCGAGGCGGCCGAAAACCGCCCGCGGATCTGGGCGAAGGCTGTGGCCCGGTGGGACGGACCTGCGTTACCTGCGGGGCAAGACCCAGCCCGGGTCGAGGGCCGCGAGCCCGGGGCGGCGGGCGCGGGAGCAGCTCGAGCAGCGGGAGCGGGAGGCCGCGGCCGCCTCCGCCCCGGCGGCTCCTCCCCGCGGCGCCCACCCCGGGGAGGGAACGTGACCCGAGCCTCCCCCGCGGCCGAGCCGAGGCGGCGGGCGCGCTGCGGGCCGGGCGGGCCGGACCCGGTCGCGGCGTGGGGGGCGGGATGGCCGCTCGGCCCCGCCCGGCGCCCACCGCCCTGCCCTCGCCTGTCTCCTCCTTTCCCCGGGGCTCCGCTGAGTTCATTCACTGGGATTGGTTTCAAGTGACGCCATCTCTTTATTTTTAAACCAATGACCTCATCCGCGCTTGAAGTTTCCTGACCAAGACTCTTTCTCTTTCCCCAACCCCCACCCGCCCCCCGCGCTCCCCTCGTGCCCCGCGTGGGCTCTCGTCAATTTTCCACGCTCCTCCTCGCCTCGCTTCGCTGCTGTCCCCACGCGCCCTCTCCACCGTCACCTCCCGCGTTTCCCACCCACTTGGACTTTTTTCTTTTGGGAGGCCGGCTGGGGGGTGGCGGTGGTGGAAGAGAAAGCGTGGAGGAGAGTGGCCAGGGCTCCTCTCCTCCTCGGCGACCGCCCTCGCCCACCGCAGACCCCGAGAAGATAATTCCGTGACAAGACGAGGCGGCGGCGCGAGCGGCGGGACGGGCGCGGGACGGAGCGCAGTCGCCCTCCGGGCTCCGCCTGGGGCGCGGGGAGCCGCCGTCGGGCGACGCCGGGACGCCGTTCGCAGCCGTCCGGGGAGTCCGAGGCCGGCGGCCCTGCAGTAAGTGGTGCGCGGGCGGGAGCGTGCGGGCGCCCGGCCGTGCTCCCCGTCCCCGAGTCCCGCGCTCCGGCGCGGCGGGCGGCCGCCGGGGTGTAGGCCTCGCTGGGGGCCGGGCGCGGGTCGCTGAGGAAGGAGCGGGCTCGGCCGGCCCGGGACGCGGCACCTTCGCGGCGAAGCTGCTCACTTCCAGGCGCGGCTGTTACACAACACGCCTGCCAAGTGGGGCCCCGGCCTGACTGCTCCCTTTATCCCCGAGTCGCCTTTGGTGTAGGCAGCGGGGCCACCTGGGTGGTGACCGTGCTGCCTTTGAAAAACTCTCCCCTCCCCCCAAAATAAAGTCTTAGCTTTCATCCTGGGTCGTGGTGTTGGGGTCCGGTGTACGAGGGACTGCTCTACCCTGGCCGTGAAACACGAGAAATAAAATATGCAGGGAGACAACGGAGGGTCTGTGCATCATGTGCCGTTTCATGACATAAAATATTATAGAAGGACATAAATCTACGCAAAACTTAAAGTTTTGTAATGCTGAGTTTAACCTCCTAAAGACAACCGGTAATGAAGCTGAGAAAATATAAAGCAGATCTTGAAATGAATGGATACTGCACAATCGCAAAGAAGTTTGTTAAATGCCTGCTGCAAAGATCTTTGGCGAGTTGAAGTCCCGGGTGTCTCGATTATGTGGAGAAAGCACACCTCTAACCAGCCTGTGATGAATAAGAGGAAAAACCTGTTGCATAATCTCATTCGCTCTGTGATTTGCTGTGCCGTCCCCTTGAACCAAGGGGAAGTCAGTTAAGATGCAGGGTTTAAACCCTCTCTGAAGTTTTTATTTACCCAGCGCTCTGGCTGCTACTTTGCTTTAAGAGATTATAAGTCAATAGTGTGCTCCTACAAGTGAACCGAACCTATCAGACCTGTTTAGAAAACGACCAGGTATGTTTCTTTCTTTCTTTGCGTGTGCGTGCGTGTGTGTGCGCGCGCGCGTTTGTGTGTCAGAGAGAGGGAGAGGGAGAGGAATACATGAATGTGAAATTTACCACCCGTCAAAGGGCGCTGACTACCATTTGGGGAACTGAGACTGTTAGAAAAACGCCTGTTTTATCCCACTCTCTGGGCTGATTGATGGTACCTGTAGGCTACAGTTGTTTCCTTAAAGGTGTTTTGCTATTTCATTTCCATTAAGAAAAGATCTTTAAAACTTTAGGTAATTTTTTAAAAGAAAAGAATGCTTACCAATGGAGTTAATTGCTTTTTCATTATTCGCTTTTCCTTGGTGGGCAGTTTGAGAGTACTAATTGAGGCTCCTGCAGTTGTGTGGTTGGTGAAGGCAGCAGCGTGGAGAAGTAAGTTGAAAAACTAAAGAACTTACGGCTTTGTGTGAGTATTTTAGTTAAAATGTGCCACGACACTGTGAAAGATTTTTGTCATTGTTTTTAAAAGAAAGTTATGGAATTTACTGAGTTTAAACATAGTATAGAAGGTTGCTGCTGAAAAGAAAATAAAGGGTTAACACTTTAGCATCTTATATGAAGATTTGGACAAAATAACACCAGACCAAACTGAGTGTTAGATAAAATAATTTGTACTTAACAAAGTTCCACATGTGTGGAGAAAATTAGAAATGAGTTTATGTTGAATTGTAATATGATGAATTAAGTTAAACCTATACACGTATATTTAGGTGTTTTTAAAAAATGTGTGAACTGTGGCAATGTTTTAAATTTTTTTTAGCTTTAACCTCTGGTATGTCAGCAACTTAAAAGTAAAATATCTAATTTGGCTTAAATTGTACTTATTTTACTTGAGTGTTTCAGTGCATAATTATGGAGGGGGTGAGGAACAGAACTGCAGAATCATTGACTTCTGCCCCTCCTCAGGTTAGAAAGTCCCTGTTCTTTCCTTCAGCTTGTTAAAAGTAATTGAGTACCTATAAAATAATAGTCAAGGTGCAGTGGAGGATTCTGGGATGTCTGGGGGGTGTCAGGCCAAAATGTCAATGACGGTAACTGAGAAGAAGGCAATTCTTTACTTTTTATTTTCCATTCACATTCAAAAGTTAGGTATAGTTGAGAGCAAAGGGGAGAGATGAGGGTTTAAGGTAGGTCTGGGTTCAGGCCCCCAGATCTTTCCACCTCCAGAAAAAGTACAGTACTGTAGTTTTCAGAAGAGTTGGAGTTGGGAGAGATAGGATTGATGTGATTTTATTTTGATGCTATTTTCTTTAAGTACCGTTGAGGAAATTAATTTCATAGAATTTTCAGCATATGGGATTAATATATTGGTGAAATAGATTTCTATACCTGTTCAGTAAAGTTGTTCCTTTTCAACAAATTATGAAACCCTACTAAATATAATTTGCTAGAATTATCAGTGTCATTTATCTTAGAACTCCTGGATTCCCTGGAGTATCTGGCAGAAACAGAGCATTCTCTTGTATGTTTATCTGGACTGAAAATTTTACTGGCCTTTTAATGTTTTTAAAAATGCTTTGAATTCTCAGGCAAAACGTATTTTAGCTTAACGAAGTAAATTAATATTAAACCCATTTAGATCTGAATCATAAGAAAAAGATAAATCAGGGGAAACAAAACATTTTATAACAGATTTCAAGAGACTAAAAGAACAAGTTAAAGAGATTTCATAGGAAAAGCTAGTTGATGCTTGATTGGCCTTTTGAAAGAATAACTTAATCAAATTTAAAAACTGAGACAGATCCACTGTCATGAAATAGTATTAATGTTGGCTTAAGCAAAAACATAATTAAGAAAATAAATCATGCCCCGTGCTACATATGTATTACAAGATGTCATTTTTGCTCCTGATTTTGTGTTGTAGATAATCTGTTATTTCATACATGTCCTTGGCCTGGAATGATCCAGGGTTGGCTATGAAGGAAGGTCCTAAAGGTTGTCTCAACTTAAAGAAGCAGTTTAGACTTTAAGAAGAGCCCAATCTCTCACACAGGTTGATTGAGATAGTTAGAAATTTAATCAAATGGTGGAAACAAGAGTGGCTCTAAAAGAAGGTTTGAATGCAGATCACTGTACAGGTACAAAGAAATAATAAGAGCTTGCCAGGGATATGACCAGTAAAGAATGAAATGGGATACATCTTGGTGTGAAAGGAAAGAGGCATAAGTGGAAAAATACCCTTCAATACCTGAACAGCAAAAAGGATACAGTAGGGAAACTTCACTCCCTTCTACACTGGGGCTAATATTTCACTATAGGTGTCAAAAAGCTTAGGGTTTTACTACATGAAAATTAATCTTGGTGGAGGAGGATGGATAAACTCAGATTGTAAATTATAAATATATAGTATGAGACTATAAACTTGAAATTTCTAGAGACAAATTCAAGGTAGAAGGGGATCCACTTCTGTTTAATGACCAATTTTGAGTTATTTGGGAGGGATAAATTATAAAAAGTTGAGATTACTAACTTAATTAGATTCCTCGATTAGCTGCAAATATAAATTAAGCAACCCATTTATTAAAGGTATACTATTTACATGGATACACACAGTTGGGAACATAAGTCCCTGAAGGAGAGCAGGATTACAAGAATTTTAAATGAGATTTGTATATAGGCAAAGATAAATAATGGTCAGATAGCTGGGAAATGGCAAATTCCTGTTATAAAGGTGAAAAATTGGAAGGTTGAAGGAGGTGATCTTTAGAGATAATAGAATTTAACCCTGACCTTAAAAGATGGTTCTATTGTATATGGAGGAAGGATAGTGGAGGGAAGTCAAGATGGAAAGCTGTTCATCCATCTAATTATTCAATAAGTTTATGTTGACCTTCTGGGTGCTACACACTGGCCATATAGTGCGAAAGAGAAGACAGATAAGGTTTAAGACAAATAATAAGGACGAGCACACAACATATGAAAAATGTGGTGTTACATGGTGCCAAATAGTGAAATTATGAATGATCAAGAAATGTATAGAGGGGCCGGAGGGTTAGCTCAGTGGTTCCGGCGCCTGCCTCTCAAACGCAAGGACCTGAGTTCGATCCCCGGTAACCACATATAATGCTGGGCGTGGAGACACGCCCACCAACAGTCAACACCGCATACCATAATGCTGGA